>WYDE02243897.1:0-14163 GCA_009867175.2 Adela reaumurella
GAGATCTTGAACGAATCCTCACGGTTGAAGTTTTTGTGTTTCGCAATTTCTATCGACTCACGGACGATGCGCGGCAGGTAAGCCGATGTCATAATTATTATGAGTGACGGTGCGGGACTAAAAAGTAATTTAACAGATTTTAAAATTCGGAAAAATTGTGTCCATACCAGGTATCGAACCCACGACCGCTCGAGCAAGAGGCGTGCGCTCACCAACTGGGATACTCCAAAACTCGTAAAAAATAAATAAAATAAATATATACACATCCGCTTAGGGACTTATTTCCGGAGGCTATCTCTTTCAATCAACCTTTGTAAGATACAACGAAATAAAACTTTTTACTTAATAACTTACAACCGGCGACGTATGTCACTACTTAAGGATCACGTCTGCAAGTAAATATGCAGAGAGGAACCAACAGACATGACACAATATAGGCCAAGGTCAACTAAATACAATACCTGCGAAGTTTGCTGCAAAATCACAAACTCACAAAATCAAAATCACAAGCAATACAAAATGTCTACATCTTTTCGGGATTCCAAAACAAAGGGGTAACATTCGGAGTATAAATACATTACGACCTACAGAAAAAAAAAGAAAAACACACCGAACTAACAAAAGATGAGAAGACGTTCCTCTTCACCGTAATAATGATACCTGATGCCCGCTTTACCCTAAATCACCTAGGTATGGGACTTTTCAGGATTATTTCTGAAGATTGTGATCCATGCATAGATGCGTAATATGATGCATAATATAATAAATCCCTCAAGTGAATGGCTAACTTCAGCATAAAGCACTCAGTATATATTCCAATATACCCTCTTATAAATGTTTTTTTTAGTAGAACCATCTCGCACCAAGTTGCCTCCCGCTTAGCTATAAACCTTCACGCTACTTAAATAACTAGACACACAAATTATGATATGCCAAGAGCATATGCTTTACCGTACCGAACAAACTATTGAATATAGCTGCAACAGAATGACGTCACTTCCTTTTATCAGTTTTATGGGACCAACACGATAGTTCCATGCGAGTGGATGCTACCAATCAAAGCCAACTGTCATTTCTCCCAACCGACTGTCGGCTCTGCATTAGGACGTGATGCTGTGGCAGCATTATTCAATTGTTTTTTGATAGAATAATCCCATATTTTTGTATGTATAATATGCCTAATATGAACATTGTGATGGTAATGCAGCCAGCCCACCGCGGGCACCGCCGCGGACCCGGATCACTCACGACGAGTACCATCAGTTCTGTGATACCACGCTCGAATGTACGACCATCCCTATTATAGCATGGTTTATATGTGTAGACCGACGAGTCACTGTGGTTAGCAAAATAGATTGACTGATTGATTGATTCAAGTGGAAAAAGTTGTGCACTTTCCCGGAGACCACATTAACTCTGTCGGATAGTAGTTGCTTTTTATCTGATTTAAATACTTATGTTTGTAAAATGTATTAAATTTTTTGTTTTGCCTTTTTGTATTGTACTTACATTGTTAGTGCACAGATGATCCCGTTTTAAACTTATTCCTAAGATCTACTTTTCATGTGATTTTCATAAATTTTAATTTCACATAGATATTTTCTTATTTACGTATAACCTTGTGCATTATATTGATTTATTTATTAAAAAAAAATTAATTGTTTGAAATTTGTAAGATAATTTAGATCCCGCCTGCTAATATATTCTGTCGTGTTTTTCAAACACATGTCGCTTATATATGTATTATTTTGCACCATTAGGAGCTCAGAAATGCATTACTTATATAAGTTTGTATAATTACTAGTCAGTACCATAATACCAAACTTGTTGAAATTTTCTTTCTAATTGGAAATCATGCAATTGTGTGCTATAGCTAATTAAGCTCACACTCTGTTGTGTTGACAGCGTACGACCTGGCGACGCAGTGTCCGTCGCGACGCGCGTCCATGCGCCGCCATACCACTGTGGCCTGCACGCCGCACCACCTAGTAGACGGCTCTCAGTCCGTACCACAATCTAGGTATGTAGTGTAGTTTTAGCAGCGTACGACCTGGCGACGCAGTATCCGTCTCACCGCGCGTCCTAGCGCCGCCACCCCACTGTAGCCTGCCCGCCCTCGATCGACCCCAATAACTTTTGTCAAAATGTGAGTGTGTGCACTCAGTCTTAATGAGAACACGTTTTGAGCGCTTACCACAACATCTGATACATTGTTGGCTACACTTAATTACGTTGTGATACAATTCTTCTAAATCCTTTTTCATAATATTGCACTGCTGCTTTCTCGGGTCTTATACATAGATTTATTTAAGCATATACATACCTTCCACCGTGACCAACCAGTAGCTTGGAAGTGCCATGTTGAGCCAGCCATGCGAGAAACATCGGTTCAATAGTGAATTGGAAGGATGAATATTATTGTTACTATATATGTTTGCAGGCCTGACTCCCGTCAGTCCGTGGGCGGTAACGTGTCGGCCGGTTCGAGTGAAATAGGAGCGGCGGCGCTCGGCTCCCTTGGGGGCGACCTGTCCTGGTCACGCAGCTCGCTGCAGGACGATCTCATCAAGTCGGTTAGTGCAGTCAGTATTTCCTTCCTCCTGTGCAAAGTTTCGTGCTTAGACCTTCCGGTTTAGGCTGTGCGTTCTGTCAGTGAAAGAATGAGTCAGTGAATCAGTTCAAGAATTTCATTAAGTAGATTATTCTTAGATAGGTTTAATTGTTCTGATGCGGTTCTGTGTGAGTGCTTGAGATTTTGGTCTCTTTTGATAGGGCTAGTTTGTGGTTTTTTTGCGGGTTAGTAGAAATAATTACGTCAAATTCCAACTACTTACGTACCTTAAATTCCACAAACGCAAAACACCACCTGGGAATTGCCCAATTTTTGCCACTGAAGTGGAGTGGGCAAATTTTATCATTTGCCGCCAAAACTGTTGGAGGGTGGCGCTGTCGAGGATGTGCTCCAGTGAGGGGGTGCTGCGCCTAGAGGCGGGGCTCCGGATTAGTGATAGGGTGAGGAGCTGTTCCTGGGGCTGATGTGGAGGCTGGACTTAAAGCGAATTTAATTACCAGGAGAATATGAGTCAGTGGGAGGTGTCGCTAATACAAAGTTGCTCTATTTGAAGATATTATCATCTGAAAGGTTGCGACGAGACGCTTCGTTTTGAGTTAGGCAGTTTTTTTATTTCAAGCTCGCGTTCGCGAGTTATCGAGGTTTAAAGGTGCAAAAAGTAGTAAAGTGATTTTTTTTCGAAAAGGATTTCATAAAAAAAAAATGTTCCAACACGCAGTGTAGATGGCGCTTTCTCAACATCAGTAGTTACGATGAAGAAGAATTTGAATTTCAACGACTCCCACCTCTTTGTTTATGGTACATTCCCACCATTTATTCGGTTGTAAAATAAATTGTGCCAAAGTATTATAATTCGGAATGGTGACGTAGAAAGCTGTCTCATTTCTTTGGCGGTTTTTCAATGTTGTTACTGCAAATTTTGATATTGTCTGCTTGATAATGTGTGATACTTGATACTTGAACTGTCCAGAATAAATAAATAATTATTTAAATATGTACTATTTTAATATTTAAAACCTCGCGCGGCCCGGGATCGCGAGATATGAAATAGTTGGTGTTATGCGTATAGTTGGTATTATGCGTAAATCAAAGTTGGTGTTATGCGTAGTTGGTATTTTGTCATAAGTGGTATTTTCCGAGTCAGGCGTTTTGCGTAAAGGTGGTGATTCGAGTATTTAGTTTTATGTGTCGAAATGTTAAAATTATTTTCTTAGTTTCTATGATATTTCCAATGCCCAAACGATGTTTAGCACATAATGCTGGTCACTAGTGTGTTTCTCAATAAGGTCGACGAGACTCTCTTAACTTTTAATGAGCCTAAATATCTCCGAGAAATCAAAGGTCTAGGTAGTTAAGTAGTCACAGCACAAACACATCTGTCTATGTATTCTTTGAAAGGAACAATCACCCTGCAAAAGATATGTACACCGAAAGTTCTCTGCGTGTACGGTTTTAAATTTTTTTTAAACTGTTTTTGACAATCTATAGTTTCTAACCAGGTAGAAGTACGGCAGTATTGTTGTAATAGGCTTTCAGATACACGGAATAGATGTTAAGAAAAATCAACGAAGTTTCTTGCCAGTTCTAGAAAATTGGAGAAAGGCGAGCTATTGATACATAATAACCCTAAAAATTTTTAGCCCGATCAGCCAATCCGTTTAGGAGGAGTTGCGCGGACAAAGAAACAGACACCAATAGTTTTTTTTACCCTAGTCGCTTCGCTCAGCCAATTAATATATTAATTGTTAATTTTGCAGAGACAGTGGCAAGATGCTATAATGTCCGACGACCGGCTATCCTTGACTCTGGAAGAGATTGTACATATTAGATCGGTACTTACGAAAGCTGAACTGGAAGTGTTGCCAGTGGAAGGCAGAGTCAAAGAGGACGTCGAGAAAAGAAGAGTGAGTATCGTGTATACAATATTGTATTCGTATTGTCGTATTGCTTACGAACTGGGTGCCTGAACTTGAAGCCGGGCCCTCGAGTGCCGCCAAACTCACCCCACGATGAGGCGCCAGTCCGGCTTGAAGGCGGACTAATGTTACTGGGGAAAGGCTATTGACCCGCAATTTAAAGATCCGTGGATTGTAGGAATAGGGAAAAATGTTCCCCGGAAGTGTTCCACACCTTTGCAGTGCGACACAAGAACGATTTAGAGAATCGTGCATTTCTAAGAACACTTCTATCGAATACCAAGGGTGTGACGGGTATGGCAAAGGCGAAAAGGAGGAGGGGCGGTGAGGGAAGCAAATTCATCTGAACAGCGGCCGTAGTAGTACCGATAAAACAGGCTCAATGAACCAACGATGCGTGTGTGCTTTAGAGGTTGAAGGTCTTTTGTGAGTACAAAGTCGCCAATGAGACGAATGGCACGTCGCTGAATAGAATCCCAATGCCGAAAGATGATATTCATGGGCACCATCCCAGAGATGACGGCAATATTCCCTGCGCTATATCTTCTTTCGGATTGAATTCTCTTGTAGATTATGTAAGAAGAGAGAGAATCTATGTAAGATATAGTTAAAACGGGACTAAAATAACCACCACAAAGTGCTGGATAGTGCAGAGACAAATTGGACCTCTCTTTTTGTCATATTGACGCGGACCTTGGAGTAAAAGGGACTTCGGAATTCTGTCCCTTAAAAGATTTGAAAATACACATGGGTACATCCTTTGTTCGCATAATATCAGATTCGCGTCACTTGGCTTCTGATTTTAGTCAGTCTGCTCTGATTCGAACTGAAAAGATCCTTCCGTTTCATGATTTACTATTTGAAGGGCCGTGAACAGGTTTCAAGGAACAGCTATTGTTTCCAAATAGGTCCCTTCTCTTTTGTCCTGTGATTGATTGACAGGGTTTTTTTTTTGGATCTTCAAATCGTGAATCAATCGCCTTTGTCCAGAAACATTAGTCCGCCTTCAAGCCGGACTGGCACCTCCTCGGGGGTGAATTTAGCTGCTATCGAGGCCCACGGCTTCAAGTTCAGCCGCCCAGTTCAGGAGGAATAAAAAATTGTCTAAAGGCAGCAGCCAGTCGGAAAGGTAGATTTCAATTGCGGCTGTGGGTTGGCATGCACCGGGTCGGCAGAAGCAGTGCGATTGCGGTTCAGAAGAAATAAAAAAAATGCGACAAGTATAGAGAAAGGATTGCTTAGATGGTATGGACCCATGGGGAGAATGGATGGTGAGAGAATGACCAAACAAAATATGTGAAGCAAACGTGGAAGGAAGGGTCGAACGGGGCCTCCCTAGGCGAACATACCATGACAAAATAAACAACCTTTACCAAGTACGCAGCACCCGTAAACGGCGTTCATGTATGAAAGGTTGTATGACGGTGGATGAAGCAAAGGGTGTATGTCACGAAAGTGTCAAATGGTGCTCAATTGTTCCAGCCTACCCCTCCGGGGAAGAGACGTTATGGCATGTATGTACATAAAATTTATCTAGTTACGCATCGCTAATAACTAAAATTCCTTGCAGGTATGTTTCCTATGTTTGAAGACGAGGTTTGGCATATTTGGACCCTGGGGACAAAAGTGCAAACTTTGCAAAAAGACTGTATGCCAAAAATGTTATTCCAAGGTAAGCGACCCTTTTTCTCTTAGACCTTCTTAGTTAAAATACAAAAAATGTAATGGATTGTTTTGCTGTTCTGAAGATTTGTTATCCGAAAAAAAAGTGATGGAATATTCTTCCCACTGTAATATTTTTATTTAAGTACGATCTAGAAGCTATAAATAAACCTCTGTGAAGCACACATCAGGCGCCTGCAGCGGCACGGCATTCAAAACCCTCAATCAGTCCCCAGTGACATTGCTCATTTTCTATATTCATAGCGTTTGTGAAGCTTTGTATAAAAACCGATTATGTTATTTTACATAATGGCTCAATCAATGTTTACAGATGCGAATACCTACGGAGCACTTTTCTAATGTGCCGGTAGTGCTGCTGAGTCCTTCTCTGTTGCCTTCACCGGAAGAAGAGCTGAACACTTCCTTCCCGAGGTCACTAATGGCGCGACTCATGTCGCCCGAACAAAACGTAAGTTCAGGTTTGACTTACCTACCTAGATAGGTGAAATGTATCATGCATATATATGCATGACTACCTTTTCCTAGGTCATCTTTCACTTTTACAGGCTTTATTACGTCCTGTGTTCTGAGGCGTAACACTGTAGTAATACGAAAGGTATTTAGGTACACTCTCCCCGTATGACCAGCCTTTGAAGCGATGTACGACACACTTTCGTGCACATACTGGACACAGTATTTTCTTTCATCGAAGCAGCTACATATATATGGGGATGCATGATCCCATAGCAATGGAGTGGTTTGTGTCCGTAAAACCGTTTTCAACAGCTACGAACCCTTGGTTCGCTGAGTACAATGGAGACTTGCGGCGACTCCTGTTGGTCCCGACCTCGTTCGACACCCTTCTCTACTGCCAATTGGCCCGGATATGTTCGGTGAAGCCATTGAGTGCTGAGTTCAACACATTCTGGTAAAAGAAAATGCATGATTGAGATCAGCTTGAATTTGACATAATTTGGTTCCTTTAACCGTCCTTGCAGTATTTCAACTGCCATATTATTTGCTCCAGATTCAAGACCGAGTTGAGAATTCCGTCGGCAGCGCACCGAGCAGTCCATCCCTGCAGCGCGCCGGGGGTGGGATGGCGCGTTCCCTCGAAGGCGCATTGGACGGCAGCGGCAGTGGCGGCGGCGTGACCCGCGCGCCTTTATCCTATGTACACTCGGCACCGGGGTCGAGAGGGGGCTCGGCGTTGGGGTATGCGAGTGAACTGACGCTGCCGGCCGGCTCGCTGATGTCGCGAAGTATGGACGGACCGGAGAGCATGCCCCAACCGAATACAAGTCCGCTCAATACCATGGACAGGAGGTGAGTTGTACTATATTCAAACAAGGTTCAACTTATTGTGATTCGAGCTTGACCGATTAATATTGTCAGGAACTGGTAAAAATCAAAGCAGGTTTGAATTTTACATCAAATTGACATGTCCCGCTATCTACGCAGCCAAACTGTTTCGTAAACTCTTTTGTTCCTGTGTCGTACGGCGAAAATATGTAACGTTCTTCTGGTGAATGTGTTCCCTGCCACCTATAAGCCGTGGATCTTCAAAAGGCGTGTTAATAAATTGAACAACAACCTTTCGTCCAGCTTATAGCTGGTATGGCGCTTCTCTGAGTGTGGTTTCGCAAGTGGTGTTATTGGCTGCGTATGATCTTCTTTTGAAATTTTGGGCACCGCAACCCATGCCTTATTAATTATTATTTTATTAAACACTAGCAGCTTAATGATTATTCTAAATTTTCGAGTGTACTTTTATTTTTAATATTTTTGAAATTGTTTTTTATTAAATTTTTCTTTTTAGATTTATTTATCTTGTCAATATGGTTTTTGAAATTATTTATTGAGGAAGAGCTGATAGCCTACTTCCGGAAGTTGATTCCATGTGTGTACTACTCTGTGTGTCAATAATTGATTCCTGGGATTAGTGTTCCTTTTTAGAGTGTGTCAACGTAGGTGTACGTTGGTATTCATTGAGTACATTGACATTGGCTTGGTACATTGTAGTAATCATTCAGAATTTTTAAGATTTCAATAAGATCTCTCTAGTGACAAGGATAGAGAAAGGTATGCTTAGATGGTTTGGACACATGGATAGAATGGATGGTGAGAGAATGTCACAAGAAATATATGGAATTTTTTTACGGAATGGCAAGTTCACAGCACCCGTAATAGATGTGCATGTGTGAAGCGATTTATTACAGTGTATGGTCAGATGCTTGTCAAATGGAGCACAATTATCTCTGCCTACCCATCCAGGAAAGAGACGTGATGGTTTGATTGATGAATTCAGAATGAGTATGCTCTGCCCAGCATCGGGACAACTAAAATGGCTTCAAAAAGAAGAAAAAGGTGGTTGAGAGAGCGACACAGAAAGCGAGGAATGAAGAGAGGGGAAGAGAGGAGAGTTGGAGAGGGGGAGGCGAGAAAGAGAGAGGGGAGGTGAGAGAGAGAGAGAGAGGGGATGACAGAGAGGGGGAGAAACGTCAGGTTACTTGCTGGTCAGCGCTTAGTTTTGGCGCAGAGTTCTAGTTTAATGGTGGATGAATTGAGTGACTTACGTTAATGTGTGCAACATGTCCGCAGGAGTCGGTACAGTCGCGGCAACGCGGTGGCCGGTGCGGCGGCGCGTGCGACGGAGCGGCTGCGCGGCATGCAGATGATCGTATGCCACGACTGCAAGACCATGGTGCTCCAGATCATCAAGTCCTCACGCACGAGCCGTTCCGCCACTCGGAACCACGCCATCCGCAACCTCACTCTCAACCTTTCACCCGTCTACACATCCAACTGTTAGAACACTGTTCCCGACCACAAATTATTTATTTTACCCGTAGACCTCGCGAACCCTAGACAATACTGCAATTTGTAACCTTTAGTGGACATTTTCATTTCTTATCGCACAAACTCACTTTCTTAAATCAATATAAAGCCCAAATCACCGTTACCTATCCACTCAGTGTTTTGTTTAAATAAGATTTCAACTTACCTGTTTATTATAAGAAAAAAAAATTTGTGGGTGCGTCGATGTGAGCGTGCCTAGGTAGGTAGTAAATATATAACATATGAAAGAAACTTATTTTTGTCATATAGTCATAGATGTGCTAAATTATGTATCATAATAATAAATGTAAAAAAAATGATATGTGTATCTATATGTACTTTATCAGAATTCAGAAAATATCTATTCAAAGTCGAAGCGTGTCTATTGTTAAATTCTCCTAAAATATTTAAAACAATTGTTAAAAACAACAGAAATTTAATTAATGTACGTTAGCGGTAACTAAAAATTAATTATTATGTAAATTACGAACCCACCACCTCAAAAATTTTGTTTTTGCGATTTTATCGATCCCATTTATAAATTTTTTCATTACCTACAGATCGCATTACACGGGGTAATTTTCACTGGTATTTACTAACTACACCATACATTATTTAATAAAGCTTTACGTTCGATTACAACTTAAAACATCGAAACTTACGAGTTTTATAATTTGTTTTGCCAAATATTAACTTGAATTGAATTTATTAACTTGTAAATATTATTTCGATAGTAGTTTATAAATTATATCATTTAGTTAGTACGATGTAACATATTAGTAAGTCGATTAGATTTTTATATCTTTCTAGGTTACAGGATATTTTAATAAATTATGTAACTTTCCGTTCATTAATAACTCAGAAGTTTTGACAGCGACTTTGAGTTCAGTTGAATGTTTTGTTATTTTGTTTCGTGCCATGCCGTCTGCCTCAGTTATAACTCTAAATTTAACTAGATACTTCAAAATTTTGTTTTCCCTTAAAAACTTATTATTGAGTAAATACACCGCACAGTGCAACAAAAAAGAGTAGAAAATAAATGAGGGTGCTACCATTGTCATCGCCGGATTTAGGGGCAACTGCCCGGGGCCTCAACAAGAGAGGGGCCACCACAATAAAAAAAATTAGGGAAACGAATATTGAACTCCACGAAAAAACAACTTCCATTGCCTTCAGTGACTTCTAACAAATATGTCATAAACATTTCCGGGCTGGCTTCATTCGCCCAATTCTGTCATTATCTTCCTTCCTTTGCAGCCATTTTATTCGCCCCACTGCTGGGTACACGTCTTTCTCATTAATATTCGAACCCGTACCTCCAGCTTGAGAGGCGTTCTCTCGCCCGCTCGGCTAATCTGACACCATTACACCTTTCATTTCTGCCATTTTTGTCATTACATTACAATGCATTGCTTCTTTTCAAAAGAACAGCCCCAAGTATTTTGACTTAGGTTCTCCCACATATCTCATAAACATTTTCGGGCTCCCTTCGAAACCCTTTGATTAGTGATTACATTACAATTAATAAATTGTTTCTTTTCTTTTTTACAAAGGCACCGCCTGGCTGACTTTGACTTACTTCTCACGAATAATTCATAAAAATTTCTTCGCTTCGCTCAAGGATGTGATTACATCACAATAGTTTACATCCTTCCAAATGCACCACCCTGATTATTTTGACTAACTTCTTCTGAATATAAAAAAAAAATCGGGTTCTCTTCACTCGCCATGCTTCCAGTACTGCAAAGGTTCTTTATAAAAGGTCCATAAAAATTCTTAAATAAGGTTCTTTAAACCAGTAAAATTATAATTATGCTAACTTTAATCAGTAAGATTGTAAATTTTTGCTTTGACAGTGGGGTAGACAGAGACAACGGATCTCCACGTGCCACGTTCCTGACACACCTCTACCGCTTCTTGAGAACACAATGAGAAGTAATTAGGGGCCTCCACTCTTTGTAGCCCCAGGGCCTCCACACCTTTAAATCCGGCCCTGACCATCGTATACAAAGCAACACAAATTACTGACCCGAACCCACCACCATCTTGAAATTACATATACCGAATCGGAATGGGAATCTAACGGAAGTTGCAAAGGTGCTGCCTAAATGATAAGTTTGTCTATGTACAATCTGGTGATTGAGAATCACAAGCGTCTATTATATGTGCTCAAAAACAACTTCCGTGGACCGACCTCTAGGTAGACAGACAGTCGACTGCACATCAGAGCTTTAGAGAACGTTAGGTGTTGCCAGGAAATGATAACTGTTAAATTTCGAAATAATTAATTTTCTACTCTTTCATGTTTTACTGTACTTACATTAATTTTATTGAAAATACTTGATTGATTTTGTTATTGTTTCGTTAGCAACCACCTGATTTAATTTATATTAGACCCCCGACCAAATGAGATACACTTTCATTGTACCTACTAGTGTTAGCGATATCGCCTAAGTACCTAAGACATATTTAAAATTGTATTTATTAGCCGAATCCCGAGCACGTAAAATTATGTCCGATCACGATTGCTACTTCTTTGAAGTTGGAACACGTCAGTGGTTACATACTTCGTAGTTTCGTCGTTCATTTTATAATTTTATCGTTATCTATCGTGGATGTTACTCTCTATAAATATGTAAAATGAACTCGAATGTTGCGTACGCTGGCTCTAATGAATTGCGGAATTTGCTGTGTGCTAAAGTATTTATAATTACAAAGTTTTAAAACCGGTTAGAATCTCTGGAGCCAGCGTGCCGTAACCTGATCACTGTAATGTCAATAGCAAAGCGTATGTGTAATTTATGTTAAAGTTTTAAATAGCAGGTTAGGAACTATCGGTGTAATTAAACATAAATAAAAGTATCTTCTTGATGGTTATTAATTTTTTATTGCAGTTATCTACCTACTCGTACATACGCAGACGTATTAATAAGCATAGACTTAACATCAAAGGCGCTCGGTCGGTTCCCGCTAATATGGGCATTTTCGGTCTATGTCTCATTGCCAGCCAGTCAGTTACAAGCGTGCAGTCGAGTCGAGCACATGTCACGTGTGGCACGTGCATCGAGTGGGACTCAAACGACGCGCTAGCATCCCCTCTACCGCTCGGGCCCGCCACGGCTCCCTCTGTTATCCCGCTAGCTTCCCTCATACCTCAGTTGGAACACATTTTCTTTGAAATTTTGTTCGTGTGCGCTCTCTAGATGACCACGTCACGACAAATCTGGTAATGATCAGCTAAATGGCTGAATCTAGGTTTATAGGATAAAGAGCTCTACTTACTTATTGAGCCTGAAAATTTTGAAAAGGTCATACATAAGTCAGAAATTTTATAATGCACCTGAAAAGAGTCAATGGATGAAATATACAATTTGTTAGCTGTGCCGCTTCGAGATTCGAGTTGTAGTTGTGCCGCCTGTAGATTCGTGAGTTTTTTTTTTATTGAAACGGAAGGCTATATCACCTAATGTACCAGTGATGTCAGCCTAAATACCTTGGTGAATTATGTAGGTAGGTGGCATATCAGCGCTTCCCTCAATTCCAGCCGGCTTTAATGAACTGGACGGAAAAGACGAACTATGTTTCATAGCCGCTTCGACCGACCTGCCATCAGTGCGGTGGTACCAACCCGGGCGGGAATAACACTACCACCAGGAGAGGGAAGGGACGTATAGTTTAACGTGGAACCCATTCAAGACCTAACCACACTAGTCAGTGCTTAATTTCGGTAATGAAATACTGAACATATCACAACCACTGAGCCAACGAGGCTGATAATCTACAGAGGTGCATTTCGTCGACTTTTGTAAATGGTGAATTTTTCTGCGTCATTTATCCAAATATTCATTAAAAAGTACAGTCAGTCGTGAATTTATTCAAATAAAACATATTTATTCGCGCCAACTACAGAGGTTGTAGGTTCGATACCTGGTATGCGCACAATTTTTCCGGATTTTAAAATTTGTGTGTAAAATCACATGCACCCCGATGAAGGAAAACACCGAGAGTAAACCTACACTAACATTACGAATGTATTGT
The DNA here is from genome assembly GCA_009867175.2 of Adela reaumurella. Lineage (NCBI taxonomy): Eukaryota > Metazoa > Arthropoda > Insecta > Lepidoptera > Adelidae > Adela > Adela reaumurella. The sequence continues at coordinate 13,027 of WYDE02243897.1, forward strand.
AGTGTATACAGGTTGACTGGAAGAGATTACCTCCGGCAATAAGTCTGTCTTGTGCTAAGCAGAAAAAGTCTATATGTATTTATTATAATTTCTTGAAGATACGTTTTAAAAATAAAAAATCATATATGTTATCAGCCCATCATGGTTGGCTCTCATCTATTATGTTACACATCGTTAACCGTGATGCGAGTCTAAGACAGCTCAATCCTTTCAGAGTATGGTGTGCCATGACACTATGGCTACTTCCCTTTTTCAGTCCGGCTACACTGAACCACACGGAAAACACAATGTGTTTTCCGTGTGGTTCAGTGGTTCAGTTCCGTTTTAGTATGTCATACTATTTACATATTCAACCATACTACATTCAGTACGGTGGTACCGATCCAGTCGGATAAACCCTAACACCTAGTTAGGAGCGGGAAGGGTTTTGTCAGGTGTTTTCCTTCAACGAAACGAAGGGTACGAAACTGTACGAGCAGCAAATATTAAAATAAAAATTTGCCACTGAAGCTGTCGGAGGGGTACCGCTGTCAAGGGTAACGCAGTGGGTGCTCCAATGTTGGGGCGATTCATGGTAGCTTGGCGACTCCTTCGAGGTCCCATGTCGAGGATCTGTTCCTTGGCCTGACGTGGAGGCTGTAAAATTAATTTGAGAATTTGTACAAGAGGACAGTATGAGTGGTAGGTTAACTTGATCCAATCTCGGACTTCTTAGCCGGTATTTTCTGGTAGCTAGCGAGCTAAAGTTTTTTTCTTTGTATGGCGACTTCAGATTTTATCGCTACTTTAGAAGTTGTTGAAGATTGTTGCAATTATTGCAGGATTTTATAACCTATTCCGGTAGCTACAGAGCTGAAGTTTATTCTGTTCTATGGGGACTTTTAGATCGGACCGTTTACATTGGGAGTTATTGAGGTTTCAATTTGTGGAAATTTTATCAGACGAACCTTTGAACTAAAGCGTAAGTCGTATTATAAGTCCATTTAAATATGTAGAGCCCTGGAGCTGTCAGTTTCGTATGTTGGCAGCGACGTTTCACCCCCCCGCACATTTCATGCCACACACCCGCTGGTGTCTATGTGGTATGGTCGGCAAACTAAAGTAGTGTACAAATAATACATTTTTACTCAACCATTA
>WYDE02244008.1:0-20144 GCA_009867175.2 Adela reaumurella
TGCAGCACAACACCGATTGCTCTGCTTACCCCGATTATCGGGATTCAGCGTGAGTGATATGTATGTATGTATGTATTTTTATTAAGTATTAAGTATTATTTTTCCTTTTTTTAGCAAAGCTTAGTGATTGGAGATGTCTTCGAAAATTTACCTAAACTTCGTGCATTTATTTAGATTGTGTTCTATAGTATAGTAAGTATAAAAGATCGAAAAAATTGACTTTTGTTGTTATAATTTTACCAGTTAGTGACCTTCAAAATAACGTTACAGGTTCCCTAATGAGCCAGTACAAAGAGTAAAATGGTACGAAGCTACAGGAAGACCAAGTTCATGGATTCCCACAAAGTACAGTCACATTTGTTCGAAACACTTCACGCTCGACTGCTTTGATATTAGTAAACAGAATCGCCGTAGGCTGTTCGAACATGCTGTACCTACTTTATATTTACGGGTAAGTATTACGTTCTTCCTATTTTTATTATTCAGCTTTGCCATGGTTGTATAATACACTCTTATTTAGAAAAAAAAATCCATTTTACATCCGGTTCTAATACTTTATTGAAGAAGAGCCGGCCACAAACTTCTTTAACGTATTTCTTACAATATGTCGCAACTAACTACAAGATACACCGCTTACAGTGTTAAGCTACAGTTTCAGATCTTGATTAGTAGTAATTTAAACTTCAACTCAATTTAAACTACTTTTCTCAATGTAAACTATCTACTGCAAACGGAAGTTTTCTTAGTGATCATTTTGCTCGCTCGTATAAATGTAGCTTTTACCCTTAACTACAATTTAAGTTCGTTCGTAGAATAAAGCTTTTAGTTAAATAAAAAATTAAAACATTCTGTTCCATAGCATTGCTAGTACTACCAATGCAAAACAGCAGTTGGAAATCGGAATTATTGTCGACTGTATGAAATAGTTCGCCACTGTATATACTGTATACAAAGTGCAAATACAGGAAATACTCTATTATATACAATTTTTTTCTGTTTGTTATAGAGTAACTGCGGACACTGCGACGAGCAAACGCGAAATCAAAAAATTGCATGCAAACACCATGATCTGGTTTGTACTGCTATCATATATTTTTCACTAAATTAGTGAACGAGTTAATGTAATTGTGGTTTCATCACCTTATCTATCAACAACGCTATTATTATATGAAAGTAGGCTAAAAAAATATTAATTTTCCTGGGTTTTCGATGTGGAATCGGCGGGGCCTTCATGTTCATCAACATCTACAAGAGCGCCACAAATACCTAAAAAACGGCTGTCAACTTTTAACGACATAACGAATACTCCCAAACGCCACAGAGTGGACATTTCGGTAAAATATTTCAATATTTTTCACTAAAAAATAAAAGACTATGTACCTGCAAATAAATGTCTAAGTTTTCTTTTAATTATCACTCTGTATCTTTTAAAATTTTCTGATTTCAGACATCGGATGTCCCGCTATCACAAAACCCAGATGTTTCTATAAAAGACGCAGAACGCCATATAACCAAAAATCGACTCCAGCCCTCTGAATTGAGAAAAAATTCTCCAATACGACGACGTCGCAAACTCATGTTTCCAGTAAGTGAAAGATATTTTTTTTTCATTTTATTATTAGATTTATTTTATTTATTATTTATTTTTTCATAAAACTCGTATTAGTCCTACTGGGAATGTCTACAGAGTCATAGACAAAGAATCCTCTATTTAAATTAAACTCGTTTCTGATGTAATACTCCATAACTGAAAAAGTACAGTAGCAATTCTTCCAAGTAAACAGTTCACTTAAAAGAGATTGAAATATTCATGTTTTCTGATTTAGGTACAGTACGTGTGTAAAAATGTTACATATGTGTTTCAGACTTCGCCCGGTCATCGTGGTCCGCCAAATTCTCCCAGGACACAGAGATTTATAAATAAATTGCAAAAGAAAGAAAAAAAAATTAAGCATTTGCAGTATCGAAGTCGAAAGCAAAAGAAAGAAATACAAAATTTGAAACAACTTTTGCATGAGCTGCGTGAGAAAAATTTAATAACAGAAGAAGACAAAATAATTCTCAGCAGCTTCGACGTAAAAGTTCAAGAACTTATAAAACGCAGCCAGGATAAACATTCAAAAGCTCCATACTCTCCAGAACTAAAGGCTTTCGCTCTCACTTTGCGATATTATTCGCTGAGAGCTTATAATTATTTCAGAAATTTTTTTAATAATGGCTTACCACATCCTCGTACACTTACCAGATGGTACAGCAAAATAGGCGGTGCACCAGGCTTTACCAAAGAGGCTTTTAATGCTGTCACACTAAAGTCGGAACAAAGTGGCAAGAAAATCTATTGCACTTTAATAATCGACGAGATGAAAATCAAAGAACACACTGAGTGGCACACCAATAGTCAGAGAAATTATGGCTATGTAGATTTTGGAACCGGTACAGTTCCAACAGATAGCTGTGAGAAAGCATCTGACGCGTTCGTGTTCTTGTTGGTAGCAATAAATGCTTCATGGAAGGTGCCTATTGGTTACTTTTTTGTAAAAGGAGTTACAGGAGAGAAACGTGCGACATTGGTTTCCCAAGCTATACATTTATCCACAGAAGCCGGTATTGAAATTGTGGCCCTAACGTTTGATGGGTGTCAACCAAACTTAGCTATGGCGAAATCACTAGGATGCTGTTTCGATATCCCTAATTTGAAAACACATTTCAATCATCCGTCAACATCACACGAAATAGTCGTATTTTTAGATCCCTGTCATATGCTGAAGTTAATCAGGAATGTTTTAGAGACTTATCAAGAGTTTGAAGATGGCAGCGGGCGGAAAATAAAGTGTGCGTACTTGAAACGGTTGCACGAAATATAAGAAAAAGAACTATTTCACCTGGCTAACAAATTACACTCTGACCACATTCACTTCAAAAGGCGAATTATGAAGGTTATGCTGGCTTCACAGTTGTTCAGTCGCAGCGTTTCAGATGCTCTGGTATTTATGGAAGCAGATTTAAAGCTTAAAGAATTTGAGAATGTTGGTCCAACCGAAAATTTTCTTTTAGATATGAATGACCTTTTTGACATTCTCGACTCCAAGTGTAGAAGGTATGGTTTAAAAAGAGCCATAAATAAAGAAACTTTTGTCGAAAGATTTCAACGCTTGGATGAAATCAAAATCGTCTTACTTCAACTATCAGCTGAAGACTGGGATCGAAAGGGTAAACGAGCAAAATTAAAACTTGTTAATTCACCGAGATTTACCGGATTTGTTGGGTTTTTAGTGTGTGTAGAAAGCGAAAAAAAAATATTCAAGGCCCTCGTTTTGAATGAAATGCACCTATGGCGTACTTATCATACCACAAATAAGTCAAGACCATCCAGAGCTGCTCTTTCATAATATTCGTAGTTGTGGAGGAAGTAACGACAACTCTATGACTCGACAATTCGAAGGAATTTACAAAAAAAAAATACTTGTCCACACTGAATTGAGCAATAATGGAACTGGAAATTGCATACCCTTGGAAAGAATAACAATTCTAGATTGTTCATCTGCATCAGACCGCATTAATGCAACTGAATTGCCACATAACTGCTCGGAATTATACATTACATGTCTCACGCCTCAAAATTTGGAAGAAGCTTTTAGACATGACACACAAGAATGTAATGATTTGGTAACTAAAGAGTTTGAAAACTGCGTAACCGGAGAAAAAGTGGTATAATATATTTCTGGCTTCGTATTTCACGCACTTATAAAAAATCTTTGCTGTGACGTTTGCTCGGGCGCATTAATTTCAGCACAACCAAATCATCGCAGTCTTATTGCGCAAAAGGATAGAGGTAGGCTGATTTATCCGTCAAGTGACGTTATTAAAATATGTAGAATTTGCTAAAACAATCTTAGGTCTGATTAATTAACATTCGATGGAAAATTCAGAGAAGTGTGTAAACCCTAGTTCATTGTAACTAAGGCAATGACAGAACTAATAGGTGTGAACATATTAAGTGATAGATATCATCACCAATTTGACAATGACTTCGTGAACCACATTAACGACCTCGCGAACGCAGTTATGTAAAAGTATTTGGACGCAAGACTAAATTTTCTTCACAAGCTTTCCAATTCAAAAGCATATAAAAGGTAAATTCTCAGAAAATTATTACACAACCGAGGTGAATAGTGCTATCCTAATAGTCCTTACGCCTGTGCAAGTTTTACTTATAAAAAAGGTTACCAATTCCCACTATAAAATTGTGTAATATTAATTTGTAGTGGTAAAAAAAGAAAAGTAAGACTTAAAAGGAGGAAATGGCCATTTGTTTCGATGTTTCGATGCCTCTGAAATGAGTCAAAGGATGAAATTTAATTTCCACTGTCATACGTCGCCACGATGCGCAATACTTTTTATTATTTTTGTTAATGCTTTCTCGGTGATACATGTCAAGAGAAAAAAACCTGGTTCGTACATCTCAGCTTGCGCATCACAAATTTTATCTTTCGTCGCCACCATCACTCTTTCTATCAGTACCTTTGCATACAATTTGTTGATCGAGCTGATGAGGCTTATGCCCGATAGTTTTTACATTCTTGCTGCAATCAAAGAGTTTGAATCGTCGCTGCGCAGGTCAACGTGCGCTATGAAAATTCATCAATTGACAACCTGCGGAAAATACAAACTTAAGTATAGAGATCTCAGTTGCTTTTGCAAAGATGCCAGTGGAGACTGTGAGTGTCATTCACCTATACATAATAGCATAAAGAAGGCCACACGACATAAAAAGAAATTCAGCTCATCGTCAGAAGATGACAAATATTCTCATATCAAATACGCAGATAGTGATGCATCAGATATCATGTCTGATATTTCTATGAGTTGTGTCCCGGATTTACATATCCATGAAAATATAGGAGACGAGAACCTTGATCATGGTTTTTGGCAACTTTAAAAAGTATGTTGATAAGAAAATTAATATTTTAACCACAGTAATTCTGAAAGAGCCCTATCAAATATCAAATGTTTTGAAAACTCATGCAGCTACTAATATGACAATAAATAATAAATAAAAGATGAATAGAAAAGAAATAGAAGATATTCAACAGCGAGATTATTGTAAAATAAAAATGGAACCATTGATAAAGTTGACAATGTTATTACGTCCACTTCAAAAATGCACTACGATGTTTGTACTTTTGATAATAATGATTATTATTACACTGACCATACATATTCACTAAATCGCGAAAAGTCGACAATGACACGTCAGAAGGATGATAACTTCAGTAAGAACAACGAAAATCAAAAGACCCAAATTCAAGACGACTATAGGATGAAGATAGATGAAAAGGAAAAGAATGACATTCAAGAAGACTCTAGGATTAAGTTAGGTGAAAAGGAAAAGACTGAAACTCAAGACGACTATAAGGTGAAAACAGATGAAAAGGAAAACAATGGTACTCAAGCAGATGTATGATTAAGTTAGGTGAAAAGGAAAAGACTGATACTCGAGACGACTGTAGGATGAAGACAGATGAAAAGGAAAATAATGATACCCAAGAAAACTGTAGGATTTAGGTTTCACAGAAAACGTACATTCCTATCTGCGGACCGAAAACGAACACAAGAAAGGATCGAACGAAATAGCATCCGCTGTATATAATACTCTCAATAAATCAGACTTTCGCAATATAACTTATATTCGATTGGTGGCTGACGGCTGTGGTGGCCAGACTAAGAACCGTAGAATGGTTGGCATGTGTAGCAAATGGTTATTAGAGCATCATACCATAAAGACAATTGAATTAGTATTTCCTCTCCCGGGGCACTCCTTCATGCCTCCAGACAGAGTCTTTGGGAATATAGAAAAAGACATTCGAAAGAAAGAAGTTATAGTTGACCCTAATGAATATGTTGCACTTATAAAAACTCACAGTACTGTTGTAAATCTTGAGAGATTTTCAAACTGGAATGAAGCCATCACTGCAGTATTCAAATCAACATCTGCACTACATTTCAAAATTTCATTGTGTAAACGTTTCGTAATAAGAATATCGAAAAACGAGGGAAACGTCTTTATCAGAGGTGAGGTCTACTATAAATCTGATCTCGGTGCCTTTAAAAGTGTTTGCAAGGCAAACAGGAAAACGTCAATGATTAATCCTGCAACTATAGCAGTGGGAAACGCAGCAGTAAATGCTTTAAAGTTGGGAGATGTCAATAATCTTCTTACGAAGCATTATGGACGGCGCAGGAGAAATTCGCCTGCACTGGAATACTATAAGGAAACAATTCCAGATAATACAAACGAAGTTCCCGATGCGAACGCCATTCATGATAACGACAACGATCCACCTGAATCAAATACACCTAACGATGATGACCGATTTTGTGAAGTACAAGAAGACTCGCCAGAATTGAGAGCGTGATAGCATAGAACTGAAAAACAAATCAAGCGAACATTTGATTTAAGACTTCGAATTAATAAATGGAAATATAAAATAAAGCGAATGTTGATTTATTTTAGGTAAAATATTAATATAAGTTATTGTGAACATCGATCAACTGGGTACATCACTAGAAATCAATGTTTTGACTTTGACAATGTCTTGGCAGCTGTTAAACTGAAATTTCAAATCGCGATAACTTTGTATCAAATACAGCTAAAATCTCAGGTCAGAATCAAACACAGCTAAGTGAATTTGTTTTTTCGGCCGTCACAGTGTTAGGACACACAGAGAAGAAAAAAATAATGAAATTCACATTTACTTTAGTACAGACTTAGAAAAAGTCATAATGCTACCACGGATGGACACATTTAAGAAAGTAATATTTTGTCATCGGTTAGTGGTTTATAATCAAACGTTTGCACAATTAGGAAAAGGTAATGTAACGAACAAAACATATGATGTACTGTGGGCATGATGCTCTCTTGCTGGTCGCAAGCAAATGAATATAATAAGTGCATTCAATAATTTTTTTGTGCAGTACAGAGATTACAAATTCTTAGACCTATGGTTCGACAATTGCAACGCACAAAATAAGAAACTGCTGCTATTTTCATATCTGATTAATTTTGTTAATTCAGAAACAACAAGTGCTTAAAAAATCACATTAAATTTCTTCGAACCAAGCCATACGTTCATGTCTTGTGATCACTTCCACCACCAGGTAGAGTTATTAATGAAAAATATCTACGATTTAATTCATTGTTGAAACAGTGTCAAAGGCCAGCTCAGGCAAAGTTGTTGTGAAGGAAATGATTGCTACAGACTTCATAAATGTGCTTGATCACACCTCTAGTCGGCCTATACAAAACACAAATCCCAGACCTCATATAAAAGATATAGTGCAAGCTTCTTTCAAAAGCACTTCGTTCAATCTTTTCTACAAAATGGACTTTGAAGGCGAAGATACAGAACTTTGCTTCTTAAAGAACAGTTACATAAAAAATCTAGGAAAAACTCCAACTCTAAGCTTCAGAGAGTTTCCAAAAGGCATAACTCAAGAAATAAAACACGGAATTTTGACGAAAATATCGTGCCTTATGCCACCGCATAATCTAATTTTTTTGGAAAAATTTGCCAACAAACAGTAACGCTGAAAACTCTGATGACGAAGTGTTAATAAATATTATTATGGTTGACGATTTGAGGGAGAGACTTTATTTTATTTTTTTATATTGGAATAGATTTGAAATATTATATGTTGTTTAGATTTCCTATAAGTGTCAGATTGGCCGAGCGGGCAAGAGCGCGCCTCTCAAGCGAGAGGTGCGGGATCGATACCCACTGGCAGCGCAATATTTATTTGTTTATTTAACATTTTATTTCAGGGAATTATACAAATTTGTACAAACCCATATTATATATACCGTACCATGGGTATACTTAAAATCTTGGGTATATTTTGATCGAGACTTCGGTTTTTTTCATCGTTGGTAGCTCTGCAGATACGAGCGACGCGACCTCGCGTTTCTTTCAATGTAGTTGCCTGCGCAGATAGGCCGACCAGTCACACGCGTGTTTCCCGAGATCACTGTTTTATGAGTTCGGAATATTTGTCGTGTTTATATTGGCTGCAAAACTTCACATCCATAGAGGTTAGTTCACAAAATGAAGTATTTATTCTTAATACATTGTAACGGAAATGTATTAGAGAGTTTAAAGAAAAAAATATGAAAAAAAATACCACACATTAATACTAAAAACTTTTACATTGTATTTAAGGGGTATCTTTGATCATGGTCAAGTGCAACATTGATCAAAAGAAATTTTTTTTTAAATATTTTTTTTATGTTAATCGCGGCATATGTCGCACGTCAGCCACGCAGAGCAGCCAACGACGCCCATAGGCACTCCGACTTACATGTGTCCTGGAGTGCCATGCCGGCCGGACAGGTGCACCTTCACACTACGTTTGAAGGACCCAAGATTGTAGCGCTGCGGGAAAACCTCGGCAGGAAGTGCATTCCATTGTTTGCCCACTCTGTATACGAACGACTTGGCAGAGCTGTGTATCCTCATTTTGGGAATGGTAACAGTGTGTGAATGCAATACCTCACTGAGGCGTGTGGTGCGTTGGTGGAACGGGGATGGTCGGATCGCATCGTGCAGCTCCTCAGAACACACTCCATGGTACAGTCAATGTTTCCCCAGAGAAGTTTATTCGATATTTATTAATGCAGTTACTTCCATTAATGTTTTTTTTATATCTTGTTATAGAAATATGCCAAGAAAACACAAACAGCTACTCGGTAGTCGAACCTACAGCGACTACTCCGCCGAGAAAATGGAAGAAGCATTGGATGCTGCTGCTGAAGGGACACTGTCACTTCGCGAGGCATCGAGGCGATACAAAATTCCTTTCGGAACACTGTACAATAAGTTTAAAGGAAAACACGGATGAAAACCGGGTCGCTCCCCGGTTTTTACAGAAGAAGAGGAGCTAGCTGTCCTCAAATCTGCTGCAAAATGTGGCGACTGGGGCTTTCCCTTAAATCTAATAGATATTAGAATGATGGCTAAATATTATTTGGACAGTAAGGGTAAATAGTAAATAGTTTCAAAAATAATTTACCAGGCGTTGACTGGACTTACAGCCTTCTAGACCGACATAAGGACAACTATGGACAACGATTGACGACCAAAATAAAAAGAGCAATAGCATTAGTATCAAGAGCAACTCTGGTTGAGTTTTACGATAATCTCGAAAAAACAATAAAGGACTTGCCAACAAGTAATATATTTAACTACGACGAATCGAATGTATCTGACGATCCAGGAAAAAAAAGTGAATCTATAGACGAGGTATAAAATATCCTGAAAAAGTAATGAATCACTCACTCAAAGAGCTGCACTACTATAATGATGTGTGGGTAAGCAGATGGAAGTTATTGCCCATATTGGTATTCAAGAGTCTTCACCTGTACGATTCATGGAAAGAAAATGGACCACAGGGACGACCGTGCTGCGATAAGCCTTGTTGCAGTCTCGGAACCAGGTATGACCGTACCACCAGCGGGTGGATGGATGGTTCGACATTCCGTGATTGGTTTAAAACCTGCTTTTTACCACATGCAAAGCGTTTAGATGGTAGAAAAGCGTAGATAGAAGATAATCGCTTGCCAGAAAAATCTACCTAAATGCAAACTCGCGGCAGTGCGCTTCAGCGCGTGAACCGAATGAGGTCGCGGCAACGAGCAAAATTTGAAAATGTTTTATTTATTTATGCCCTGTGCCGTATCTATGTCCCTATTATGGCCATGGCTGCTTGCGTACCACCATGAGAAGCTTCGCGTACCACTGGTGGTACGCGTACCACAGTTTGTGAACCGCTGGTGTAGACTATACTTTACTTGTCTGTTTTGGGACGTTTGTGTCCGGCCTATTGCAACTTCACAAAACAGGCGTTTCAAAACATTGGCTTCTTTTCAAACTTATTTTATTTACTCCGTTAATACAAAGAGAATGTCTCATATTTAAAATGGTTTGCTTGGAATATAAACTAATCTAAACAATAATAGTACGATTATAATGATTAGAGTTAATAAACGCATAAAAATTCACGTTGCTTACCAGACAAACAGGCAGGAAAATTTCACACCACGAAAACCTGCGTCCCTGTAGCACCACAGATTTAAAATGGCCGCCTGTTTGGTGAGAGAGTCTGCCGATTTTGGGTTGCAAGAAGCATAAACTTTTCCGTATTTAAAGTAAAACCTTAGAAAATCAGCGTTGCAAAGTAGGACTTGTCCGGCCCCCCTATTTTGCTTTGCGACTGATGCTGCGATTGATACTGAAGTTGCGACGGCAACTGACATAACGTTGGCATTACGGTTTGCGACTGCAGTCGCAAAGGCCGGCATCAATGGTTTTTGTCAATACGGAAGATCGACTCATGGATCGACTTTATTGATCGTTCAGGAAAGGTGTCAATTTTTTAATGAAATATGTAAAATATTAGTATGAATGGTAATAGTGTATACTATAAGTATATAATAATGTAAATTACTTTAAAAATAACAAACTTTCATAAATTATGCTATAATAAACTAATAAACACCGATTGAAAAAATATGTCATCTGTTACGAATTGCTTGGGAAAGGTGATTAGAACTCTGTGGTAGAACCAATTACTTTTATTTTATTTTATTCTCTTAACAAATTCCATAACCTTTTATAAAATTATTTAATTTTTTTAACGAATTATAATATTGTTTGCAATAGTACTTACGAAATATAAAGCGTGTAAAATAAATAAACATGTAAATTGATTGAATGCAATGTCTTCAGTGTTGCCGTCTTAAACGATTCAAAGCTGAATATAAGCCTTTTTATTCAGACAATAGCATTTCAGATTTCGTCGAAAAATTATTATATCTATCAAAATTATCATTCATAAGTTATACTAAAGTTATATATAAGAAAACAAAATTATATTATAAGAAAAAACGGTACGATGATTGCTCAATATTTTTAACTTCCTGACTTATTTGGTCTGTCGGCAAATTTTAGCGAATGAGGTCTGGTAACATTGAACGTTCGTTTTATTGTTCTGCGCAATTCCGCATGTGTCAGTCAAATTTTTAAATTTCTCCCATTATAAGTTTTATTTGTGAAAATTTTGGAAAAACTCAAATAGTTAAGCGCGACTGCGTCTAATAGACGTGTACCTTTAATACGCGACAAATTGTGCGTGTACTTTTGTCCTCCTCGTGCGTTTGTGTTGGACAACTCGGTGAGTACTATTTTATTTTATTTTGCGATGTTCAATCATAACTTTTGAAGAAATATACATATTATTAGGAGCTTTGTTGTTGAGCGCACATTTCCAAGCAAATGTTCCTATGCATGAAGGCGGCGGCGGCAGTGTAGCTGGATATTTCACAGCATAGATACTAAAACCATCATTCATCCATTTTCAGTTCAATATGGCGAATCGCATTGGGCGAATCCAGCAAGAACGCCTAATGGATTATATGGAGCGGCACCCCATGTTGGCTAGGACCACAGTCGACATGGGGAAAGGAAGCAATAAAACCATTTCCAGAAAATGGGACGAGCTGGCTGAGGTTCTGAACGCTTCTGGAGATGGGGCAGCCAAAACGGGCAAGCAGTGGAAACGAGTAAGTGCATACTTATTTAAAAACAAACTTGTTATCTTTTATCCCTTTTTTTAGGGCTCATAATAAGAGAACAGAATAAGTAGTTTTCAAGTTCGCACATAGAGCATAGGCTTGTTATGCCCCTGTGAAACCCCGGTAGTGTACATTCCGAAATATTAAGGATTTTAAATCCTTTTGACATATTCAATATAAAGTAGAGAGGCAGACTAGGTATACATATACGCACAGAGACATGTATGTAGCAAAAGTTTGTACTTTACGACAGGGATGCCTACGAGGCACCGCTGATTAATATGAGCGTGCGAGATAGCACGATCCCGTATGGGACGATCTACTACGCCCCGCCACTCCACGCCCGCTTCTGAACACACATTTTTCCAATTTTTAAATATGTGAAAAAATTTCTAAATTCCTTGTTTTTATGTATGGAAATTTATTATTTTGATGATATTCAAAACCCTTATCCAACCATTGAATGGATTAATGAACTTGCCACTAATGTCTTACTTAAACAGAAATTACTCTATTTTGCAGTACTGGATCAACCTAAAGTCAAGAGTGAAGATGAGGGCAGGGATGGAGAGACAGCAGCGAGAAGCGACCGGCGGCGGCTTCAACACAGAGCCCGAATTGACAGATACTGAAAAAAAGTTCTGTCAATTGTAGGGCACGAAGCTGTGTATGGGGACGCGATTCTAATTCGCCCATCATTTGTAAGTAAAACTAAAATGTAAATAATTTTAATTTTAATGCCTACAGCCAGTGCAGGAATGGCAGCCGTCTCATGCTATCTCGCTTACATAGTATATTTCTGTCTAGATATTTGTACATCACTTCTCATTACTTCTAGTCATACATTGAGAATATGTTCACATTGCTGTGTACAGGTTTCCTCGCAGTGTGTTCCTTCATAGGTGCGTCGATAATTTTACACAAGAGAGAACCAAACTTAGCTTGCAATGACTTTACCAATACCACCAACTGGACCCACTGAAAGACAGGGAGCAAGTCAATGAATCAGTTTGTTTGGCGGCCGCCATGCATGCTTATATTGCAAAATTTAAAAATCCGGAATAACTTCGTAGCATACTACAGGAGAATGAAATGGAAGGCTGACATTCTGCCTACTAGGATACTCAAGCACACAAATATTATAAACATATATACCTATATATGCTTACAAATGTGCTTACAAATTTCAAGACTTTAAATTTCCTCTATCTCGGGGCGCTACCGGCGTATTATCACTCGAGTGAGTGAAGAGGTCTTAGCCAATAGTAAGCGTTAACGCAGTCGACACGGCCCGTCTGATTGGTTGAAATCGTGGCGTTGTCTCTTCACTCGCTCACGTTATGTTATCACGGTAGAGCCGCTGTACAATTAAGTAAATGTATCAATTTTACTGCGACGCAGAAGAATACATTTTTTTCATGAATGAAAACTTCTCCCAGTTTTATATAATTATTTTAATTTAATGGGTCAATTAAAGAAAACACAACTTTCACTTAGATACAAAATTTACACAGAAATACACAAAAACTAAATAAACCAAACTTATATTAACCACTATAATTGAAAATCTTATCAATAAAAACACATAACATTACAGGTCCCTGGCAGCCCTGAAGGAACTTCCTCAGCCTCGCATGTCATGTCCACATTCGGCCCAGTCACTGCACCACCTGTCAGGCCCGTGCACTATCCAGCACCAGAACCTGCGCTACCTGTCAGGCCTGTGCACGATTCAGCACCAGAACTTGCGCTACCGGTTAGGCCCGTGCACGCTCCAGCACCAGAACCTGGTAAATAGAATAATTTTTTGTATTTATAACACACTCCTAAATCACTCTTAATGTATTTGTTGCCGTCGCTGAGGTGCCACCAATAACGAGATGACGGCAAAGAAATAGCGGCATATACATTATTATGGCCGAGTGTCCACGCATGTCCGTCATATGAGTGTAGCCATCTCGACCGCCGATATTGTAAATAGATCGGCATGTTTGATGAGTCTATATGCCTGCAATCAACAATCGTTTTGAACGGACTTTGCATTGTTCTGAAATCGACCCAAAATAATTTTCTTAATGGTGATGGTGGCGGCGGCAGTGGACAAACAGCTTTACTATAGTGACACATTCGTCACGCTGCTTAATATTATCGAAACATCCACTTTGAGACACTTATCGGTTACACAATTGACAATCTATGCTTGTGTCATCATAATTTTTTTTTTATATGTTTAATGTATAATATATGTGTATTTAGGTACTTAAGTTTTTTTTATGGCAAGCAACATATGGTGCCTTTGGGTCTTTGAATTTTTACGAGGGCTGCGAATACCAAGTACAAGCAAGTACCTACCGTTGGACAATTCGGGAGATGCAGGCGGATAAAATGAAACTGTGATTTTAATTCAAGGAGCGATTTATTACAATGCTCACTAGGCAACGAACGAAAGGCAAGAAAAGTCCGCGCATGCAACATGGCGCACAGAAAGCAGTGACGTCACGCAGGGCACTAACATAATATACCACAAATATGTTGCCATTATACAAACAAGATTATCCAACCATGTATGACGAATCTAAGTGTTCGAAATGTACCTAACAGGTTATAAATAAATACAATAAATTATAATATATTTTACTGCCTAATTTCAGATCGGAGAGAATTGCAGGAACGCCCACAGCGCCGCACCGATCGCCCCCCACGACAAAGTTAGAATTTTTTTAGTTCTTTTATTTTCAAAAATGTGCGTTTTATCTTGTCATTTGAGTATGGCAGTTCCAACTATTACCTGAATAATGTGGTATGCTTAAAATACTATAATATTAGCTGCCAAGCTGGTACATCATACAGAACCTAACAAAGGTCTGTACCTTCGTTCGCTAAAGGGCAACTTCGCAAAAGGCCATTTCTCAAAACGGCAACTTCTCACAAGGTTAACTTTCACAGTCATAATCATCTGTCAATGGAATATTACAAAAAAAAATTACTAATTCAAGTGTAGTGTACTACCATAAGGATGCTTAAAAAAGAATAAAGAATAAACAATTCATAGGAAGTTGGTTGGTCGTTGCCGAGTATTCTATTGCTAGATGACTATGACTGTACTAAAATTGCGCTTGTGAGAAGTTGCCGTTTAGAGAAATGGCCGTTTAGCAAACGAAGGGGTCTGTAAACTATTTACTTTCATTTTCATTAATTTTCAACACTAGGCTGAACAGAAAACACACTTTATTTACATAGCTGTTATGAGCACTAGTGTCCTCATGGTGTTTTGGAGGGAAATGGTGTTTTCCTTCACAATTAAAATGTTAAATTGTCTTTGTTTATTGAGGAGATTTCTTTTAGCCTCTACTAAACCGGCCCAGTTTTTTAGTCAGTTTTTACTAACTATTTTATATTAATTTCAGATACTCGGCCTGAACCATATGCTGAACCGCCCAGGTGGTACACGGAGCTGGACAGAGCCCGCGTTGAAGCAGAGCGCCAAAATGTGGAGCGAATTGTAAACGCGATAGACAGGCTTACTGCAGTGGTCCAGGCATACCTGGAGAGGGATCGTCGGGAATCCTTCCTGCAGTAAGCCTGCCTATAATCCTGACAATTAAACCACCTAATAAGCAGGGAAAGGTTTCCTCGTGGTGTTTTCCTTCACCGGAGCAAAGGGGTGCTACTCCTGTGCTGTCATTTTATTCGCCCCTCTGCTGGTTGCAGGCCTCTCTCATTAATATTATATGAGAGGATTTTAGTGATACACATCCACGGTTTCCTCACGGTGTTTTCCTTCACCGGAGTGTCAGCAGCCATGTAGGACAAAGTCTAAAGTTATAAATTGTCCTCCCCGTGGGTATCGAACCCGGACCTCCCACTCGAGAGGCGTGCTCTTACCCGCTCGGCTAATCTGACACTCGTCAGGGTGCTACTAATCTTCAGTACTTACCTATTCATTGCCCCTGCGCCCATAGCCTGTCGACGAGTTGTTGTCTACGGGTGACGCCTAACTGTAGATCACTGTAGAGGTGACGTGCTGCATGGAGAGGGAGTATGTAATCATTGTCCTGTCGCTGCCTATCGGCGATAACGTCCTCTTCATCTATTGGCGGAACGACATCTCTTGCAGCATTGGCCATATTGTGTAGCACACCGCATGCATACACTATTTTTCCAACCATTATGGGGTCATAGTGGAGAGTACGATGTGCCAGTAAACAGCGCCAGCGTGCTTTCAGGACTCCTATGCAGCGCTCGACAGTATTCCGCAGCAGACAATGTTGCTCATAGAAATGATTTTCTGGGGACCCAGCTGGTGCACCCAATATGGGTGTGATTAGCCACGGGCGCAGCGGATAACCGGAATCCCCTGAAAAATTTAAATATTGTAACACATTTTTTTTAAATGTCACGTTATATTACAAAAAATAATATTGTTCTTGTCATACCGAATAGCCACGCTGTTTCGCCATTATCGAAGAGTTCTTCCATGTGCCTATGCACCTCGTGGAGCCTCCATATGTAGCTATCATGGGTTGCGCCACCGTACGATGCATCCATACTCATTATTTTTAGGTCACTGTCGCATATCTATCGTAAAAATCAAAGAAATGTTATTAGACTATTGTTTTCTCTTGTCCATACTCTCCAGGGAAGGATTAATATATTACATAAAGGCTTCTCCCAATCAGCAGCGCCGCATCGCACAATTGCACATTACGTTATTCATGTTTAGATGAGTGCATTCTGAGCTGACTGTTAGTTATTGTAACAAATTGTAGTTAGTAGTAAGTACCTAGTTAATTGATTATATTGGCTAATAATAATACAAAAAGTGATAGAAAGGGCACTGTGAATGTATATTATTTAATAATTTCTTTATATTCTTTCTTAAAGTAATAGTTAACAGTAATATTATAAAAATTTTAACTGGAATATGTTGCCATCGGTAATAAGTGTACTGTTTGTTGTTTTTTCAAGTTTATCACTGTATGAAGATGTTTTAATAAATATTAAAAAAAAAGTATTTTGTAATACTACTACGTTAATCTTTTTATAAGTTTATCATTTAATCTTGAAATATTATATTTTGTAATAGTTACCCTGAGGGTTGATTCGATTGTCCATTTGTTAAGGTTAGTTATGCAAATATGTTTAAATAATTATTGGAACGTAACATTTGCATTCTTTTTTATTTTTTGTCCTTACGAGGGCACTTGTTTTTTTCTTATAGGTTTTTGTTTGTTTTATTGTGTTGTCTAGTTGGTTCTAGAAGATGTTGACGTAAATGAATAAATAATGATTGATATAAATGAATATAATTTCTTTGTATCTTTATTTGTCCTCTATGCATTCCTAAACCATTCATCCTTCGGCTGGGAGGCCGGCCACGGCCGGCGGGCAGTTCCGTCTTTAATGGAAATTACGTCACGTACTGGGGAAAATTAAATACCTCGCAAATTTCAAACATAAACTTTGAGGTCCTATAATTTTATACATATAACTCTATCAAATCATTTAGACGAATGGCATTTGTGTTAGTGATAATATGTACTGGTGTAAACGCTGGGCGTGTGTGTTAGTGCGCCGCGTTGTAATGGCTGTTCACGTACACTTACTAACTAACATAAATGCACATTAGTCTAAATGATTTGGTAGGGTAGTACATACATATCACTCATCCTGTATCCCGACAACCGGGGTAAGCAGAGCAATCGGTGTTGTGCTGCACGAACTCTGATAAATTACAGCACAACACCAACCACCAAGTTTCCCAAGGTATTCGGACAAGATATCTCTATCAAGCAGCATGTAAGGCACGAAACCCAGCTGCTGCATGACTCCGTGGAAGTACCGTGCCAAGATGAGAGGTGGCGAGTCTGTAGCCTTTATGCACGGTAACTTGTCCTTATCCCTTATAATTTTATCATTATATAGGGTTATTTTTCCCAAAAACATTTCACAGTTATTCTCACAGAACGTAGACAATCGATTTACAGTAATATAAAAATTGCTAAACTTCTCCATTAATAGTAAGTATATGTTATACCACCCACCATCGCCAGGTGGTACGACATCAAGTGTGCTGCAGGTCAACAATGAATCTGTATTGCAGAGTGCCAGAAGAAGTGGACAAATAAATTAGAGAATCATATGTCCAGCAGTAACAAACGACGATGCTACACCATGATAATAATGAAGATGAAATTAAATAAATAATTAGGTAACACTTACTATTTGTACATTTCGAGAATGGTAGCGTTTACGGCAATAGAAACGTTCCTCATTCTCTGTGGGGCGCACCAAAGCTACGTGGGTGCAGTCAATGCACCCTACCACTCCAGGGATTCCAAATTTTTGATAATATCTGAAAATTGTTTTCAAACAATTACAATCTATCAATATATATAAAAATGAATGTTTGATTTAATATATGGTAGCAGCAGCGGCATTAAAAGAGTGCGTCGCTTGGTGTCATTGTGAAGTTATAGGTAAGCATTCCATACAATTGTACAGTTATTTATTAAATTCACAAAAATATTTGAAGTGCTACATTTTTTTAAATTATTTGTTGATTCGTTCAACAGTAAATTTTTTTTATCTCGTTTTAAATTATATTCATAGCGATTACTTAAACATTTTATATTTTATATGAGATTTAAAATTTCTGTGGTAATTATATGTGTAATTACATGATGTGATGATTATTATAGGATCGACTTAAGGTTTATATTGGCTTAGACTATCAATAATATAGAGTTGAATATGGTAACTTACCCTAGCTGAATAGCTTCTCTGTCGCGTACGTTATCTGGGAACTGCACATATTTACAGTACATCCGCGGATCGTTCAGCACATCGACGACTTCGTGTATAATTTGAGACACTTTTGGCTGTGACAGTGCCAATAGGAAGTTATTTCCTACGCCTTTCTGGTAGCTTCCAAGGCCCAAGAAGTGAAGTGTTGTGAGGATCTGAAAAATAGTATATAATATGTATTTATATACCCCAAGGAACCAGTTAAAAATAGTAGAGTCTAATGCCACAAAGGTATTTTTTTTTAAACTGACCTTTGTTGTGAGGTAATTGGGAGTAGTCGTGCAAACGAGGATAAATAGAAACTTGATTGCGCATGCTTTGGAAGATAGGTAAGTAATTTGTTTTAGTTTATCTAACCTAAATGAAACTGAAGAAATAAATATATTTAATTTTTATATTTACCTACCTATCTATCTATGCCATTACAGTTCAAGTTTGTGTACATTGGTTATCTGTGCAAGCAAACAGGTGGCGAAATTGATGCTGGGTGGAAAGTGGCAGGCAAGTAGGTACGTACTTTATTCATGCTGGATATAGCATCTCGTCTCATGCGGTGAACGAGATAAGGCTCTATCTCTTCGTAGAGTCGGTGAACCGTTGACTTAGAGAGCCTGAAATTTTTCACGAACTCTACATCCGGCAGATCGAAAGCGTTTACTGTGGCTCGAAGATTTCGCCGCAATTTTTTAAGCCTTCGTATGCTCTCAGTGCGCTCTTGTCGCTCCTGCTGCTCTCGTAACTCCCTTATTAACCACAAAATGTCCAAATTCCTAGCCATTTTTCACTTCGAATGGTTTAGGTCACTTCACTTTATTTCATGTGTATTGATTGGCCAATGTCATTTCTTTTAGCTTTGCACGCTTAATATTTACACATAGAAATACAAAAAAAACAACCAAAAATGTCGAACAATAGCTGTGAATGCTGCTAAGTACGAAAAATCGAATGACAGCTCTGTGGGCTGCTTCGCGTCGCAAGTTTGACAGTCATGCGACTGAACACGCGAGCGTAATACGAAATTGTTGTAAAATGTATGGAGTCGACACAACTGCGGACTGATATCGCAGTCCCCGTCGCACGGACTGGTCGCATTTCAAAACTGACTGAAACAGTCGCAGTACCTGTCAGATTTGGTGCTGCCAACCAGTCCGCGGGCCTATTGCATTAGTGTAATAAGGCGGCGCGTCCGCCATAGGGAGCAGCGCCCCCTAGAAATTTTATGTATAATTTTACGAAATAATTGTGGCTAGACCCACCATCATTCGCTCAGCCTTGCGCACCCTTGCAGTCATCCCTTTCATTCATCACCTCACAACATTGTCTCCCCGCCGGTCAGGGCGGAAGAGGCACGCCTTTTGCAACCGCGGTACAACCGCTTTTACATACATCGCACCGCAGGAGTGAACCTAGCAACCTAAGCTAGGAACAGCACAATAAATAGCCCAGAGTAAACTAAACGGTCACGACAGTGGCACAAAAGTCGTTCTAAAAGAGTTTGTCTAGTTTGATTTAGTTCACCGGTCAGCCGCTCTCGATCACAAATGTGGCGCTTTTTACGTACATAAATCGGCACTACGTAATGGCAATTATCTACTTACAATTCAATATTACAATATTAGTGCGATATATCGTTAAACGATTTGATATTATTTGTAATTTCCATTCCAAGTCAACCTACCTACAATTTAATTTTCAAGTTTTAGTGTTATAG
>WYDE02244009.1:0-14162 GCA_009867175.2 Adela reaumurella
CGCTGGATAGAGTCCAAAGACCCCAACAAGTAAAGGGGGCACCCTTCCCACAGATGACTGCAATACTCCATCACTGGTCGAACTTGTGCTTTGTAAAGCATAAGGAGTTGTGCCGGTGAGAAGAATCGCCTGTTGCGGTAAAGAACTCCCAATTTCTTGGAAGCAAGATTAGCTTTAGACTCTATGAAGCTCCTAAATTCTACATCTTTGGTTAGTTTCACGCCCAGGAATTCCAATCTGTCATTGTTAGGTATAGCCGTAACCTGTGTGGCTTGGGAGGGAAACCGGTCGGCCTTGGTAGAGAAGGCACAAGCTTGTGTTTTGCTGACGTCCAACTAACGAAGACTTTTGAAAACCGCCCTGTTATAAAATCGTACCTCATGCATCGATGTATCGCATTGAGGTAACGACGGAGGGTTAGCGCCTTGATCATCTAGGGTCGAGTTGGAAGCGAAAAGGCGAGCGAATATATTCATATTATAGCAAGCAAGCAAGCAATTTTTCTTTAGCAAGTATAGCGAGTGATCCATCGGGACGCTCTAGTGGTGGTGTTGCAGCTCGGCAGAAGTTCCGACCGATAGAGTTCGCCAAGGACCAGATTGCACGACTTCCATTAGGACAGCGTATGAGATTTTAGCTTACTCTACGTTCGTGCTCAAACTTGGCTAAGTCCAGCACACGCTTGCTGGACTTGACCGAAGAATTGAAGCCATGCCTCGACTCCACAGACCGATCGCTCAACCACCGTTTGAAGGCCTGGTTCTTCGCTTCGACAGCCAAGCGGCGATTGACGATTGAACCAGGGCTTCTGCTTGCCACCGACGGGAACCACAGAACTAGGAATATAATATTCCATGTCCTGCAGAATCACCTAGGCGACAGTTAACTCTGGACTTCGTGCTACCACAACTACGAAGGTACCAGTATATACATTCCTAATACTTCTACACTAAATGCCGCCAGCCCGCCACTACGCATCTTGAAATTTCCAGTTACTCTCATTGGTCTTACGTCATGTCCGATATATATATATATACTGCGCTGTCATATAGACTTTGCTACGATGTACTATTAAAAAAATGGTGTATGTATGGTAAAAATGAGGTTTGTATAATATATCTAGGGCGTATTTAAAAAAAATGGAGAAAACTGCATAAATAATTTTAAAATTAATATTAAAAAATTACAAATTTATTAAAACTCTAATAATGATGGCAGGAGACCTAAACGTCCCACCCAACACGTCCATACGTCGGAATACTAGAGCACCGTGGTTGAGTTGCCGGTCATATTAAAAACCTAGGTATGCAAGCGGAAAGCGCTGCAAACAAGATCAATGTTTATGAACCGATGTTGTTTTGCCCCGATATGCCGTTTTATCCCGACTTCCCCTACGTATTATAATCATTCATGCATCATCACAATCATCAGTGATTATTACCCAATGATTCCTATTACCCCCGATCCCCTATTACTCTGTTATATATAGGTATAGTAACCACGGAGCGTTGTTTATTATATTAGGTGTTCCGTGGTTATAGAAGTAGTGCCAGCAGTAGGTACCTACTTTGTACACGTCGCGTCGCCCATACTCCTATGAGCGCTCTAAACAAATAGAGAAATACGTAAGTACCTACATAAGTAGGTATGTTTGTATATACCTACTTATGTAGGTAATAGTAATAAAACACACACACTTGTATTTTCAAACCTTTACAGTGGAAAATGACCGAATTCTTATATCCCTTTTACTCTATGCTCGGCATCAAAATTTCAGAAAGAGATCTCGAATATTTGTCTCTATTTTCGGTGTAAAGCTTTCAGACGATAGCACTAGGTACTTACTTTGAGCTTCCCTGATCCCTCCCATTGGCGGCGGCGGCGGCGGCGTTCACCCGTTTTTTATCTTTCGCATGGAATATCATTTTGTATAAGGTATTTACTATATACCCATCTAGGTAGGTATGTACCTATTAGCTACGTTCGAAACTGGCCTACTACCAAGTAATCTATGCTACTAGTACGCACCATACGCAAGTAGCCCCCCCATTCCCCCGTGCCGCACGCACCGCCGCCTTGCCGCGCTCGCTCTTACTTAGCTAGGTAGGCTAGCTCTGTCTACCCAATGGTACCTAGGTATGCAAATGCAACGTCGCGTCGTCGCAACGCAACCGCACCGCTTCGCCCGTAGGTACCTATTCTTCATCTGTTATTTTCAGATTTACCCATTTACCTACTACAAAAATATTTTGTTGTATGTAACTGCGATTATAGGTACACATATGCCATACAGCGTGTCAGATTAGCCGAGCGGGCAAGAGTTCGCCTCTCAAGCGGGAGGTGTGGGTTCGATCGATCCCCTCTGGGAGCACAACATTTATGACTTTAGAATTTGTGCTAAAATGGCTGCTGTCACTCCGGTAAAGGAAAACATCGTGAGGAAACCCACTTCCAAGCCGGTTGGTAACCGTGGAAGTGTATGACTAAATCCTCTCATATCATGTAAATGAGAGAGGCCTGTACCCAGCCAGCAGTGGGGTGAATAAAATGGCTGCAAAGAAAGAAGAAAGAAGGACATACATACATACAGCACAGGTCGTAGGTATCCAAATAGGTACCTATTCCATTGGCTCGGGCTCGACCGGCTCGAGACAGAGAGACGCAAGAAATATATAGTACCTATGAAGCGCCTACTTAATTTTGAAATGGCAACAATTTTACCCTTCCGCGACAGGATTAAGTGGCTAATTTTTTATAGGCGTTTTTTAGATTTTTGTTTTTATTTCCTTATATAGTCACATTAATAAAAATTTAGAAAAGGCGATTATCTCAGTATGTTATGCCCTTTACATTATGGGTATTTTCAAATTTTAATTATCAGCAGATTCTCCGATATTTTAGAAAAGGTACTTTTTAATTGTAATTTTTTTATAATGTTTCTACACATTATACCAAAAATTCGAAAAAGCGCTTTTGTTGGCAAAGATTCATATTTTGCGAGGGATTTTTTTCACTTTCTCAATGTGTGCCGTTTAGTCAGTTTTTTACATTCTTTAACGGGTTTTTTGCCCGTCACGTCACATTTTGCCTTTGTCACGGCCTTAAGTATTACATAGACATACAGACTACTCCGAATAAATAAATCATTGTACAGGGGAATGATGCCATATTTTTGTCAGATTCACGGTGGTTAAACCAACCAACTGGCATATCCAAATTTGTCTCCACTGGTAGTCATGATTAAACTGACTTTTAATTTTATTAACCTACGTTCACTTTTTCCTAGCCATCTAACTTCTCAACAAAATTCCTAGTATTTCAAGCACCGACAGCGAGAAAACATAAAAAAGTTTACTCCACATTAACGAAGATCACCACATATCCCTGTGAGCGCTATCGTCATTCTCCCGGGTCCTCTACGCCGGTCGAGAGCGCAATAGAAGTGAGCGAGTCCTTGTGTTCACCACATAAAGAAGGCATCAATCATCAATCGGCATCAATGAATCGACCCGACCGCATCACCAGGCCTGTACTAACAGCTGCGTGCGTCGCTAGGTTGCGTATGCGCCATAACCCCCCATTAGATGGTCGCAAAGGTGAGCGAGGAGACGGCGCACTTCTGCTCTAGGTAGACAGGCCTAAAGATTACCAAATAGTAATATGAACATTCTCACATACCTAAAGGTTACATTTCATATAGAACAGATGTAGAATGTTTAGCTACTATACATATATTTGTTGTGTTGTTATGTAGTAGTTCGAGAGTTTGACTCTTGTGATTTCGGCACTAGTGTATGATGGATTATCGCACAAAAAATCCATCATCATGCCTACATCTACTCTTGGCAGGTTACTGGAGTCACCACGATCAAAGTCTTTCTCCATTATTTGGTTTTTAGTCTTCATAATAACGGGATTTCTTACGCGAACTAACATGACATTGCACAAGTCCTTGGTGCATTGTGGCGGGGTATATGTGATTGTGAACTCACTATGAATGTACTGCACAACGTTCTGCGTGAGACCATGCCGGGAGAGAGTCATGAGCACCTCCGCCGCGGACTTCCTCCACATAATGTTGTGTGGAGCGCACCAGGATGTGATGGCTGAGAACAGCAGACTCAGGTCGTCCTTGCGCGCCAGCTCCTCGCAAGGGAACGGGTGCGAGCACAGACGCACCAACACCTGCGTAGTATAATTTACACTTATTTCACTATTGATCAAATACCAAACTATACTAAAAATAATGTCCGTAACCTATGGAAGCATCCTACAGAGTATCGATAGGTAGAGAGGGAAGTTGAGTCCGCGTCCTAGTCATCGCTGACTAGCAGAAGAGATTGCCTCAAGCAAAAACGTAACGCATGCTGGTGAACTAGCGGCCGCTCACTAGTCCCAAACTCAATTAGACCCTCCTCTACTGCCAATGGGGCCTGATATGATCGGTGAAGCCATTGCAAGCTGAGTTCAACGCCTCCTTACTTTCCAAACTGTAAAGTATGGGCTTATAATGCTATCTATGCCTAGACTATTTTTGCCCATTACAAATGTTTACTACACTGTAGTACATTTCTTTGGGAAAAGGTACTTTGTGGTCGTTATGCGTATCCTAATAATCTGGGATTGATAAGCTGTAGATATAAAAAAGATCAATCTCCTATCAAGAGGTTAAGATCCTCCAATTACATTTTCACAAAAACATTTCATATCTCCGAAAGTTAAGACGCATTTATGGTGCCTTTACCCGTGGACTGTTACATATTTGCGCATATTAAATAATTTAATATTCAACAAGGTGTATTAGGCTGACATCACTGTTGCTAAAATTATGCATCGAGATTATGCAACCATCCATTTCCACCAATGCTACCGAGCAAGCGAAAAAGAATAAAAATAAAGTGACCTGTACGAATATCTTCTGCAGCAGTATCCTGCGCTCCCGGGGTGTGAACTCGCTGACACCGTCCTGCACATCCGCCTCCGACTCCGGGATCTCCGGCAGGTCAAAGAACAGGTACAGGCACTTCACCAGCGTCGATGGTATCGAAGCAGTCGTCATCACCTAGTGCAGGCGTTTGGAATTATTGCTGAGATGTCAACAATTCATAAGTTACAGTTTACTTTTGAGGTGAAAATTACTTGTCTTTCTGTAGTTGGAATCGAGAAAGCAAGAATGAAAGAACCGAGTACCTTGGGCACTTTGGCGCTCTGACAATTAGATCAGTACAGTCCGAGACGGATCTTTATGAATGAGGCTGACAGCGGAACAAACGTTGGCGTCCTTGTAAAATGTCACTTCTGACCCCTTACCTACAGGCAGCGCCCTTGTGCAAATGTCAGCTACCTTCATAAAGATTCATGTCAGCATATACGTAAGCGTATCATCAGCAATTTTTGGTCTCAAATATATTGAGTGCGTCCAAAAACTAATTACGTGTGATAATGACATGTTTGTATTGTTTGTTTTTATTGTTTTATTTATCTACCTGAGCCTTAAATTATTAATTGATAGAATAGTGATAATGCTTATTTTGCTGTATTTTTGATGTTTTTTTGACGTTTACATGGTGTGATAATATTGATTGTGTTACCAATTTATCTGATGTTTAAAATTAATTTGTTGTGTTTTTATTATGTTGTATAGTTGTAGTGATATACTAAAATCATGTAATGCAATCGTGGCTATAGTTTTGATAAAGAGATATTTGTAATGTGAGATTAATTGATATGTACCTAGAATTAATGTACAGCTCCTGTGAGCTAATAAACATTTAAATTAATAAACGAATAAACGAAAATTGCTAATCACAAAAGAACACCGTTGCAACCCCAAAAATTAATTTCTCCCATCTTCATTTACGTTTAATTTCAATCACACACTGATTTAAATTCTTAATTGCCGCTTTTCTTGCTCAAATGTTCGAGTGACACCCTCATCATGTACAGTCATACGAAGACGCGTAGGAATGCTAAATGTGGACGTTTGAAAATGTACCTCAATATAACTAGAACAGTCTAAGAGCTGTAAGCTACCTACTGCAATAAAATCCGCAAACATAAAACAATTTTTTGTATTCATTTATTTACTTATTTATTTTATTTATTTATTTTTATTTATTTATTTAGGACATACAAACGAGTACATTACATAAATAATCCACAATCACAAGCTTAATGTTGAAAATTTTATGTACTCTATGTTTTTAAATTTCATCCCAGTTTTTTATTTATACTGAATTATTAAAACTGATACGCAAGATTTTTAATTAAAAAGTATCCAAAACGAACATGTTTCAAAAACAGTTCTTAATAGTAAAAACTAACTTTTGAGAACAATGAAGACTAGCTACTAGGTTCTTAAAATGAAGAAAATAAAGAAAGTCAAAAGGATGTGTTTTAATTCAGAAAACAGGTTTCTGCTGAGAGCAGCGCTGTGACATTTTGTAGGTAAAAAATGGGTTTGCTGCAGTTGTCCCTTCTATCCGGGTCGAGTCTATCCTATCGAGACAGACAGACCATGCGACGCCAAATCCTACACTCTGAGTTTTTATTTTAAAATGTCTAAATACTATACCAATCCTACAAGTGCCTATGAACATATGAAGTCCGTAAACATTACTTGTTTTACACTGGGTGAAGTTAGCTGTGCAAATATTTAGGTAGCAATAGATATTATTAAACATTAGTGCATGCTGATAATGATGTGACCTATTTCAATAAATAGAAATTGATAACACAATAAATTTGAATTTATTGGAAAATTGCGAGTCTAATAAGACTTTCAGTTAGCTATGTATTTCATTATCTTATTATTATTATACCTACCTAGTAAAAATAAACAATGTTGTAGGTATTTATTTACTCAGACTCAACTCATTGCACATACAGGGAGGGCGAACTACAAACGCAGATTGTACTCATCTCGAGAAGAATGTAAAGAAACAGTCTTCAGCCTTTGCAGCCATTTTATTCGCCCCACTGCTAGGTACAGGCCTCTCTCTCTCATTTACATGATATGAGAGGATTTAGTCATACACTTTCCTGGTGACCAACCGGCTTGGAATGGGGTTTCCTCACGATGTTTTTTCTTCACTGGAGTGTCAGTGTATAATTTGTGCGGAAATGTTCAGCACAAATACAGTCACCTCCTAGACCACATAGCAAATTGATATTTTTAATTTAATTTATTTTTTCATTTTATTGACACTACCACAATGTTCACTTGATTTGATAATATATATATCAACATTTCTCACAAAGGCTATACAACAGTTTTTATTTTTTCACTTACTGTTGGTTCTATGTGGTCGGAATTATCAAGGTTATGATATAGTGATTCTAGCTATTAGCCCTCATACTTTATTTTAACACTGTGAGGGGTGTCTATTATGTCGTAACAGCGTATTTAAACTACGATAGATGATAAAAAAAACTGTGTGAAGTATCTTGCGGGATTTCTTCTTCCAGAGTGTAACGAACCAGATTATAAAAACAAAAATGTAAAAAACAAATATGACAAATTGATGTGTAGGCACTACCATAAGAATGCTTAATAAAGAATAAAGAATGTCAAAGATCTCAACAATATGCACTTGATGATTGTTGAACGAGCCAAAATTAGCCAACCTTCATCCTTGAATACGCCCACATACCCATCCAACAGCCTACATTGAATGCTTTACGATGTTTAAATCACCATCAGTACTTTAAAAGTACAGTATTTTAAAATACAAATATACCTATGTACCTAGTATGTAATATATGTACGTAAATAGTTGTAAACTGATAAAAAGGCAATAAAACTGTTATTTTTATTGCTGCTAATCTGGGTGGTTGTGCTTGATGTCGGCGCCTCGAGTGCAGCCAAATTCACCCTGAGGAGTTCCTGTCCGGTTAGAAGGCTGACTAATGTTTTTGAAGAAAGGTTTTTAACCCTCAATTTGAAGATCTGTAGATTGTACAAATAGGGAAAATGTTCCCCGAAAACCCGTACGACGCCTTTGCAGTGCGACATAATAACGACTTACAGAATAGTGCAGTCCAAGGGACTTTTCTGTCAACTAGAAAGGAGTGTTCCGCAAGAGTATGGCGAGTTTGGGGAAGGCAAAAACAGGAGAAGGGGGATGAGGGAAGCAAGTTTGTCTGAGCAGCGGTCGTAGTAGTACCGATAAAACAGGCTCAACACCACTTCGTGGTGTATTTAGCCTAATTCATGGCTGGATCCAAGTCCTTATGCCAACTCTTGCACTTTAATACTTCTCCACTTCTTAAACTAAGTAATAAAATGCACGTTCTCCACATTTTATTACATTCTTGGAGTAACTTGTGTCCTTCTTACGATACAGGAGTCCGCGGAGTGCGCCGAATCAGACAGAGATTAGCCTCCAAAAACTCTTTTGCAATGTCGATCGAAACGGAAGTTTACACCCGTTTAGTCCGCATTCACAAACTCTAGTTTTCATCGCGGTTGATGAAAACACGAAATAGCACTGTTTTAGGCATTCAAAACCACTCTAAACTAACATTTCAATTACAGACTGAACCATGGCGACCGTATGGTAAAAAGCCCGCCAAATTACTCTGAAGGTCCTTTGTGAGTACAGGGTTCCCAATAAGACTAATGACATGTCATTTTTCTTATTAAGTCTAGGTAATTGTATTTAGCATCTAGAAGCGGCCGCCGCGTGAATGCTCTCACAGCTAAATATTCGCTGACTGCCAGACCCCCAAAGAAATAACGCAATAGCACATGACATAAAACCACCCCCAGTTGTTACAGAATACGTCAGAGAAAACGTCATGTCAATTGATTGGGTTGTTTTTCAGAGTCAATAAGGGAACATAGAATCGCAACGTCGCCAACATACATAGAAAAATAGTTACAGATTTTCCACTTCATCCATTACGACAATTTTTTCCCACAAAAGTCTTTCCAATCACATCGCTTATCGTTATTGGTTAATAGTAGAGGTCCGCGCTGCAGTCAAAGGGGGCGGTAGTGTGCTGATGTTTGTATCCGGAGCCGCGCGGTGTCGCCGGCGTGGATCATGAATTTTTGGGGTTCAAAGTTTAGGTAAAAAAGTCTATTAACAAGCAAGGTCTACAGTCTGTTTGACAAGAATGAACCGGCATAATTTTTTTTTAAAGCCGTTACGCGAAATTTTAATTTGGAACATAATGGAGAGACCCTTTTACTAAGATGCATTGTGATAACTACATCAGTTTGCGCATTTTTTTCGCGCATAGAGCTAGTTTCCCGCCATGAGTGCCGCGTACGCTTCCCGCTATGAAGCAGTGTTCTTTTGCTCGCATCCGAAAGGACCAAAAATGCCACACAATCAGGCTGTAAAGTACATGAAAAAGTCTTAAGGCATTCGTAATGAAGTGGGTGAAACGATATTCTGAATCAAAAAACGTAGATGACCTACCAGAACACGGTAAAAAGAAAGTGACGTCGCCCACCGAAGATAAACGCATAGTGCAACTATTTAAAAAAAATCCACGTTTAGTATTGAGTTCCGGACAAGAAAAATTTTAGAAAAAGGGAAAGTGTGTCGTTCGACACCATAAGAAACGTTTAGCTAAAATTGACGTGAAATAACGAAGCACAGTGAAGAAACCTCTCCTTAAACAAAGATCGAGATTGGGGTAACATAATTTTTTTCGAACGAAATATCATTTTGGGCATCTAGTGTTATGTCTCGTGTTTGGTCAATTGTCGATAACAAACGCTCGTACGTACCGTGAAACACCCGGTTAAGGTGCATGTTAGGGGATGTTTCTCAAAAAGGGGATTTGGTAATTTGCTCTTCTTTACTGGCACTCTGGATGACTAAAATATACGAGAAAGTATTATTGAGTTCTATCAAAACGCTGTACCCAAGGCAAAATGAACCACGGATATTACAAAAAGACAACGACCCCAAAAACCGAAGCCGTCTGTGCTCCACCTGGAAGCAGGAAAATAATATCGAGGTCTTGGATTGGCCGTCACAATCACCTGATGCCAATCGCATAGAAAATGTTTGGATGTGGATGAAGCTGAAACTTCGTACGAAAAAACACTTAACTGCCCCCGAGCTTAATTGTAACATAAAGTCAATATGGAGACCTTTACCCCGCGACTACGCTAAAAAATTCGCAGAAAGTATGCCCCAAAGATGCCCGTGATTATGGACAATGGAGGATACTGAACGCGTTATTAATAATAAAACATTCTTGTATACATAATAAGCAATATATATAATATTTTCCAATGCCACATTCAGTTTTTTCATTTAATTTCATCCGTCACGTTCTTGTAGGTATATGCTTTATTCAATTAAATAAATAACTGGAAAATACTTCAAATATTTGTATTTGACGAGGTTTAAAATGATGTTGTTTACAATTTCATGATTAACCCGTTGGCTCAGATCAGCCGCAGCTGCGGTCGGCAGCGCGCTCAACTTTGACCCATATCGACCACACGGGCGGCGCGCCGTATGGCGAGGAACGAGGTTGAATTTTTACATTTAATTTGAATGTGACACATATACAGGTATTAAATGAAAGAAGAAAGAATCACCAACAAAATAAACTCATCTGAACACGCCTCGCATGATCACTCTTCTATCTATGAATAGTTGAAAAAACGTAATTTCCATTGAGAAATCACCAAGCCATTTTTTTAGTTTTTAATATGGAAATGTATAACACGTAATAAGGTCTGATTTACTATACATATAATAACATGCAGTGAAGATTGATTGTGATTGAAGATGTTTGTACTCTAAAATCGACCAAAGATTAGGATTTTTTTAACTGATGAATTCCTGTGCATAACCGCTTTTTCCCCGAAAAATTGTTCATAGTAACATGAATCAGCTCTAGAAAAAAATTTTGTTTGCGTGAATAGATAGGGAGATGACAGAGATATTACCAACAGAATAAGTAAGTGGACGTTGCCCACCGAAGATAAACGCATAGTGCTATTTTTTTAAAAAAATCCACTTTTAGCATTGCGTTCCGGACAAGAAAAATTGAAGAAAAAGAAAATATTACCTACAAAATATATCAAGAGAGTCGGAGTGGTCCATACATTTGTGTAAAACAACAAGAATAAATTAGTTCTTCATTCACGAAAACCCCGTTACCTGAATAAGAGAGTGGTCTCCGGCAGCCAACAGATTGAGGGTTGAGAGCAGCATCCACCCATTGCTCGACTCCTCGGAGTTCTCAATCTCGAGGAACTTGGCGATAGCGCAGCTGGCCGCCTCTGTGCTCTGGTTGCTCGCTCGCTTGCGGATCTCAGACACCATCAGCTTGGACACTTGCTGGCAGAACGCGAGGATGTCCCAAAACTTCTCCTTCATATCGCTGGATGGACTCGAGCCGAATACCTGACATGACAGATGGTACACAGTGCCTTTAACATATTCAACGACAAAGTGGGTCATGACATTGGGAATTTTTCAATTTTCGCTATGGAATCATTCATGGCTTGTGCCAATGTTGACATCACTTCACCAATT
Organism: Adela reaumurella; assembly: GCA_009867175.2. Taxonomy (NCBI): domain Eukaryota; kingdom Metazoa; phylum Arthropoda; class Insecta; order Lepidoptera; family Adelidae; genus Adela; species Adela reaumurella. Next base: position 11,514 of record WYDE02244009.1, read on the forward strand.
TTCAGCGTCATGGGCCTACTATTATCAGTGATTTTATTCACTGGGTTGATCTGTGTAGCCTACAAACATACATATTAGCTTGAATTCTCAGGTAGGTATTTGAATGTATGTACCTACTAGTTGAATGTACCTAAACTACATGAAACCCAAAATAACCAACAGTACATTTCATTTGCCAATTGATTGCAAATTTTAAAAATTGCCTTTGAATATGCCTGTTAACCTGTTCAATCCCAGACTTTTAAAAATTTTAGTAGCCCCTTGGCTCTCAGGCATTTTTCCAGCAATCATATCTCCGAAACTAAATGTGACGGCGTGCTAAAACAATTTTTATTTGACTCTCCTTTGACTTTCTATCAGGTAAACGATGCAAAAGTTGAATAACAGCAACAATTTTTTGGTACCGTTTCAATATATGTGCCATACACTGACACGGTACCACAAAATTAAATGAAAATCACATCAAAATGTAACTGTAAAAACTAGAAAATCTATTGATTATCATGTTTTTCGCGCTAAGTCAGTTTTAGCACTTATATATTTCTTAGCCTCTTATATTTTTCTATTTACCGGAACATCTATGTACATTTTATGTACCGTGTTGGGTCGGTACTTAAAAAATTACCCCACTGCATCTCTTCCCATGCATGTCGTAAAAAGCGACTAAGGGATAAGGACAAGAAACCGTGCTAAAGGGCGACAGGCTCGCCACCTCTCACCTTGGCACGGTACTTATATCCAAGTCATGCAGTAGGTGGGTCTTCGTGCCTTGCATGCTGCATGATATCTTATCCAAATACCTTGCGAAATGTGGTGGTCGGTTTTGTACTGTAATGTACCGGAGTTCTTGCAGCACAACACCGATTGCTCTGCTTACCCCGATTGACGGGATTCAGCGTGAGTGATATGTAAGTATGTATTTATTTACAAAGCAAACATACTTTCCAGTATTTTATTTGCGAGTTGCCGTGGGCACCGACCGAAAATTTCAAGTCATGAAAAAGTCTACTTTGGTTGTCCACTAAAGTCATACTATAGTTTCTATTGGTAGGAAAAGACATAAATAAGATAATTTAATCAGATTTTCCTGATATTTCTTAGGAAAAACACCCAAATTCCTTACAGCACGCCAACACAAAATACAGAAAAAAAATGCGCTAACAAAAAATCATGTAAGCCATAGACATTTTGTTCCATAAACGTTTTATTATTTATTGGAAAGATAATTTCATGAGCTATTGTTCTATCTCTGTCTCTCCTGTCCTGTAGCTGTTGAAAGAGCTACAGACCAAATCATTGGACTGCAGAATACATTTATTGCTTGGGCACGTGCGTACCCTAGGGGAGCGGACGGATGTCTCATGTTTTGGGTACACGGGTACCCTATGAGAGCATACGGGTTAATAATAATGTGACTGGAGTATTTTTCATTCTATTGCATAAAGGCTAGGAGCACACTGGTGTTCTTCCTCGTGTCTTCGTATCGATGCACTAGCACCGAAAGTATTTAAATTGCCAAGTGAATGTAAACAAGACGAAAGTAATGGTACTGGGGAGGAAAGAAATGATGTCAGAATGCAATGTAATGATTCGGGATGAGAGGCTGGAGCAAGTGAACAAATTTTTATATCTGGGGAATATGTTCACACGGGATGGAAAATTGTACTGCATGTATTCTTTATTTGTATACAAAAAAGGTTACAAAAGGGCGGGTTAAATGCCACAAGAGCATTAACTAACAACCAACCTTTGGGATGTGATATTGGATGTAGGCATACAACAAGAAATAAAGTAAAAATTTAACCGTAAAAGTTGGACTTACTAATTGGAATTAAATAATTAGACACATGTACACTATATATTTGTATAGACTATATAGGGAAATACGTATATTTATAACCAAAGAACTTAATAATTACGGGTAAAGTAAATTTGGTGACGTGGCCTTGAAACATGTGGCCAAACTGAAACATGACTCAATAATGGCGGATCATCAGCTGTAAGTGGAGAAATCGGTTTCTTTATTTTTTTTTCTCCGAAACTACGAGCTTTTCGAAGAAAATTATTTCACTAATCACTGTCAATCACCCCACTTGAGGCCATGCATGGAGTACTGGAGTCTGTATACCGTTTTCTGATGTCCCTTCGTTTGGGTCCCACCAATCAGAACAAAGTGCGGGGTGTTTATTTGAAGTGGGGCGGTATAAAATCAAATTGCTAGTAAGCAAAGATGAATTTTAGTAAAATAATTTTCGCGGAAAAGTTTCCGAAATATTTCACTTCCCGCCAACTCTCCGCCATTATTTGTAGTACTGAGACTGACTGACGGGATGGAAAGAGAGTCTGGACGAGCTTTTTTTGCAATTCAAACGGTCCGGTCAGTTCAATCGACTTATGTGCACAGAAGTTATCAATTTGCAATGGTTAAATACCGTTTGCCTTATCTCCGGCGCTGCGGGGAGGACAGCCCGCCGCCCTTGCATAACACAGTGCAGGCACTCATGCGAGCTTGTGGCAGCTTTGGCTTGACGGTCGCCTTAGGCCTGCACCAAGTTACGGCGGGCGGAGGCTCTCCCCCCTCCGCGCCTCCGGCTATTATAAACACTCTAGGGAGTAGCCATGTCTGACCAGTAACATGTTGTGGCGGCA
>WYDE02244120.1:0-14158 GCA_009867175.2 Adela reaumurella
GGCACGTGGAGATCCGTTGTCTCTGCCTACCCCACCGGGAAACAGGCGTGACGCTATGTATGTATGTATGTATGTACGTGTTAATTTTTTTATTTTTTATTTTCTGCCGTAGGCAGAGGTACCTACATAGGTATTTTATTGTCTGCAGTTTCATCTTGGTAAAAATGCTTTCGTATGTCTGCCCGGCTGTTCTCCTCTACAGGTCGTATTTCTCCACCGATTATTATGAACATTTGTGAGCTGGTTCGATAATTACAATGAATTTTTTTTATCATTCAGTTTTGGGATTTTTTTTTTAAATAGCGGTGTTAAGGGGGTTGAAGGGTCGGGGGTGTGTGTACCGGTCTCATTTCTCAACCGATTCTCTTGAAATTTTGTGGGCAGATTAGATAATTATGTGAATTTTTTTATCGATTCAGTTTTTGGAAAATTCAAGGCGTCAAATTTGAAAGGGTCGGTGTGTGAGCGGATGCAAAATAATAAAAAAAAATACAGACATGCAAAGACCAACTCGCAAGATCTACAGCTCACAGAGTAGCTGGTTTATTTTCTTTCTTAATTCTGAGTAAATAAAAGCAAAAAACATACAGAACTAGCTCACCATGTTCTTAAAGATAGTTTTAATTTTTTTAAGGTTTTTAAAATAATAATCAAAATTATATACGTGTATGTTGGTACGCACGCACAGGCCGCCCGCGAGCAGCACGGCATAGAGAGGATTCCGCACGTCCGGCTGGTGTTAGACTTACAAGTTGTTTTTGTTTTCTTGATTTGTTAGACCCGGGGGTGGTGTTTGCGTACGGACAACGCAACCCTACGGAATCCGGTAGCTCGGTCGCGAGGGGCGACATCCCTAAACGCGATCCTATTTTACAAGAGGTAAGACGTGCACTGCGTTCTTATTTTGATTCGAATGGACGTTGGCTTTATAATTATTTATCTCAAGTTTTTGCGTATTGGGTATTTTATTTTGTTTCCTTTTTTTACACTTTTGTTGAGAATTCAGTCATACATTACCAGGATGCCCAATTGGAGCCTGGAACTCAGTAAACTTCACTATATCAATGTAGCAAAAACCTTAAGGCATACAAATGATATGTGGAGATCAAGTTTCAAGTTTTCAGTTTCAAGTTCTTTATTTTAACGAGCAATTTAGTTTGATACAAGTATCACAATGCCATAAAAATCGTCAACACATTCAATATAGGAAGCAAGCATACAGCAATATGGGTTATAAATTAAAAAACAGGTAACAAGTTTTAGTATCCTTCAATTCCGATAGTCTAGATGTTCATTACACCTACATATACATCTATTGCTATTATACGAGTCAGTATACCGTTGTTGTGTGTTTTAATGGGTTGCGGAGTAACCTAGTTGGTGAGCGCCTGCCTCTTGAGTCGAGAGGTCGTGGGTTCGACATCTGGTATGCGCATAATTTTTCGGGATTTTAAAACCTCGTTCAAAATTTTTGTGCAAAATTACAATGCACCCCGGTGAAGGAAAATACCGTGAGGAAACCTTTACACTAACAATACGAATGTGTTGTAGTGTATAAAGGTTGACTTAAAGAGATTGCCTCCGGCAATAAGTTCGCCTTCTGCTAAGCAGATAAAGTCTATATTTATTTATAATTTAGAATCTTAAGAAAACTGTCATAGGAACCATTGTCTGATCTATACAAACAAATGATATCCACCATATTAATATTTAATAATTCGACAGCTGCCAATTCAAAATCAAATTCTTTCGACATGTCGACTATATATCTTCTTTCTGTAAAAGCTAGCTCTTTTTTCTGATATATAACAGTGCCACCATGCATATGCTTTGATCTAGCGAAATTACTTGCAGGGATAAATCCGTCAAAGTTTATAGATTGTACCTGATGAGTGTGGGCCCACGTTTCTGTGTAGCAAGTGTGTAGTGTAGTGTGTAGAGTATGTCAGAGTTATACCTTTGAAGTTGCACTTCTATCTCATCGCTTAGACACACTTTCTTGGATATACTAATAAAATTCTGGTAAAATAGTCTGGCTGTTTGTTCTAATAAATTGTGCTGTTTTACCCTTTTTTTGTTTGATTTGTCATTGACTTTAGTGAAATCGCAGACATTGCTACGCCTGCGTTGCCTATCGATACAAGACCGTAGACAGGTGTACGCTATAACATTCATGTAGTCGTAGACATTGCTACGCCTGCGTTACCTATCGATAGACATCTCAGTAGACCACTCTACCGGCTATAGCACTTACGAAACGTAGAAATTTCTATGCTTGGGTTACCTTTCTATAGAAGTTCGTAGACCGCTCTACGCTCACACATTCGTGGAGTCTTAGACATTTCCACGCCTGCTTTACCTATCGAGATATAGAAGATCTATAGAAGTTCGTAGATCACTCGACGCTATAACTTTAGTGAAGTCTCAGACATTGCTACGCCTGCGTTACCTATCGATACAAGACCGTAGCCAGGTGTACGCTATAACATTCGTGAAGTCGTAGACATTGCTACGCCTGCGTTGCCTATCGATATAAGACCGTAGACAGGTGTACGCTATAACATTCGTGAAATCGTAGACATAGTTACGCCTGCGTTAAAGTTCTACCCATCAAGGGTAGAACAGCGTGTTTTTAAAAAGACTTTTACTAATTTTACACACTTTATTACGATACACGATATAACAGTAAAGCACAGAAGACAGTTGACAAATCCGCCGCCGGCTGCGCGGCTCTGGTTTATATACAATAATTTATGCAGACTTGCATTTCCCACGGATGCTGGTCATCGAGGCTGCACCGATTACCTTATATGGTCACAATAAAAATGATAGTATTATAAAGAGTACATTGAAGGGTTGCTAGTAACAGTAACTCGTGCGTTACCTATCGGTAGAATACCATAGACCGCTCTACGTTAAAATATTCGTGGAGTCGACATTGTTACGCCTGCGTTACTTATTATACTTCCATAAAGACAGCTCTACGCTATAACATTTGAAGAGCCATGAAACTTTTCCATGTCTATGTCACTTCTACAAATTGAACTCCGTAGGACGCTAAACGTTATGACATTTGTAAATACGTACGCACTGACTGCTGCGCCTAACTCAAAGCTGCCATAAATTGTATGTTCTAGAAAGATATATTTATATGTCATGTGTATTTTTATTCGGCATTAGTATGTAAGCCGCTCTAGTGTCGATAATGCAAGACTGTCTCATGCCTTATCAAATAATTGCAGAATCTAACGTTACTTCGAAACTGAAATATCTAGTAACAATTAATATTTTGCTCAAAATGAAGACTCCAGCACAGTTAATCGGCTTACATCGGACTGGTACCGCGCGCGCGAGCAGTGATTGATGAGAATGGAAATTTTAAATCGTTAGGTGCGGCCCGCATTAATCAAGACTCGTCTTGCCGCTATGACGGGCCGCTAAATACGCTTCGACACACTGCTGCGTCCCCCGGACCGGACCAGATGGAGGTCGGGCCCTGCTCCTGCACGTGATGAATGAACACACTCAGCTTGTAGATAATTACAAGGTAGGCGTCCGGCAGTCTTGTCGGTACTAGCGATGGGCGTTGAAAATTTTTAGCGAAGTTTCTTGCCAATTCTTCTAGGAAGTTTAAAATTGGTGTGTCGTGAGCTGTTGGCATATAGAGTGTACATACAAAATCGCTTTCAACGTATTTATATTACGAACGTACCAAATTTCAACTGATCGACTGAGGCAAGCTCTTCCAGTCAACCTTTGTATACTTCAACAATTTCATATTGTTAATGTATAGGTTTCCTCACGGTGTTTTCCTTCACCGGGGTGCATTGTAATTTTTCACACAAATTTTAACCGAGATTTTAAAATCCGGAAAAATTGTGCTCATACCAGGTCTCGAACCACGACCTTTCGGGTAAGAGGCGTGCGCTCACCAACTAGGCTACTCCGCACCGTATATAAAGTACATAGTTAAGTGTAGTATGTATGATTTGATAGATCTAATTTTCAATATATCTACAATTCTGAAACCGCCTATCGCGTGATAATTAAATCCACAAGAACCGCGTAGAACATGTACGCCCAAATATACGGCAGGGAAAGACTGCTTGAAGCCAGCACCTAATGTTTCGGGGAGGAAATCTCCTCCACCTTGGCAGGAGAGGGTGAGTCTATGATACTGGGAGTATTACTCCTAGTATTAATTCATTGGATACGTAGACTTCTCGAAAATATAATCTCCCGTGTTTCTATTGAAAAAACGCACTTTGTGGTGTTCTATTTATTTGAATACAAATTATAGGAACATTATAAAAAGATCCGAAAGGTTTCGAAATCCAGTGCGACGATTGAAGAACAGCTAATATTTTAGTGGATTATTGTACAGGCTGTCCTGAAAGTCAACGTAATCGCCTGGAGGAATTTATTTCTAAGAAAATTCCTGAACTGAAATAAACTGGCCAGTTTTTTTCAGTTCCAACCTCTCTGTATCATATTTTTACTTAAAAATTCTAAACTAGCGGGATTTATCGGAAACGTTTACAAAACTTTATGATCACCATTTTTCATATTAAAATGTATATGGCTGTGAAAATGAAACAGAGCAATTACCTCGAAAACTATTGTTTTTTCCTAAGGCCATAAATATTGTGATATTTTAATAAGTCCTGAGCTGGTCGATCAGCACTCCAAGTGATGACGTTGATTTTCGGAACATCCTGTATAAATGAATCACTGAAGTTCTAGTTAAACTGAATAACTAATATAAATATGGTTTTCCTATAAGAAAGACAAGCCATAAAATATTATTCGTCGGGGATGTAAGTTAGACCCGGGTTGCTAAATGAAACAATATTTATATTTGCATGAATTTCTGACATTTTTATATTGTTTTAGATTTTATGGAAGTAGAAGTTTTTTTTTTAAATAATGTTCTTTCCCATTTTTGTTCTGTGTATTGTTTGATGAAGCGGCATAATAATGTCTAAATAGGGTGTGCATGTATCTTGGAATTTCTTCATTTAATGGCCGGAAAAAGGATTTTATATCAATTTAAAATAAATGAGCTATGGTTTTTTGATGCATTGTATTCGCTAATCACAGGGTGCTTGGACCGTATTCCTAGGTTCATAGATTTCATCCGCCCATCGAGGAATAGTTGAAACTATACATACTTTGTACGGTATTTAGAAAGTACACTGTCCTGATGGTCGACTTAGATAACGAGCAGCAAGGCCAACACACAAGACTATCCCCTTCTAGCCGCAACACTACCTTCCCCCCTCTCCCGCCGCCGCGCTCACTCGCCCGCCGTCCGCCGCCCATGAAACGTCAGAGGAGCACGCTGGGCTCAAATGGCGATCATAATTGGATGATGGATGACGAAAGCTTAACCAATAAAAGGAAACTTTATCGACAGACACGGAGCGAAGTAATAAATACGTTATTTTTTTCCCGAACCGCGGATGACGGACGACCTATCTCGGTGAAAAACGACATACATAACTTTTGGAATTCAGTCTGATGTGTCTAGTCCGAAGAAGTTGACGATATAAAAATATATATACCAGTATGTATACAACTCGCAAGTATGTGAACTTGAACTGACACCTAAAATAAAACTAGTCGCTCTGTGTGGTGTTGACCTCACGAGCCTGTCTTTGCATGTCTGTCTTTTTTAATTATTTTCCTCCCCCTCACACCCCCGACCCTTTCAACTGGAGGTTGAAGGGTTAAATTTCGAACAACTGAATCGACAAAACAATCCCATATAATTATCGAACCTGTTCACAAAATTTCACAAGACTCACTTGAAAAATGCGACCTGTAGAGGAGTACTGCCGGACATCCGCCGGATATACAAAAGCATTTTTGCCCAAGCTGAAACGTAGACACACGCTCGCTCGATCAAAAATCCCCAAAGCACGATTCTGATCGTACCTAAACTTTTGGGCAGGAAACCATAAAATAATTCCAAAACTTTATTGACTGCCTGCGGGTGACGTCACTGCTGTTAACGGATTCTTTACATGAAATCAAATGACATATCTTACCCGCACTGTTTGACGTTGCCCTCTAGGCGCTGCAATTTGAATTTAGCTGTAAAGCGAAAATAGTAACGCGGTTGAAGTGCTATATCCCGGAATGAATAATATACAGGAATGTTTTATTTACCATACCATAGATTTTTTTTTTTGAGAAATTAATGTGTGTAAAATTCAAATTTTATTTATATTTATATATTTGACGAGTCATCAACATTTCAGTTTGGAAATGAGACGATGTTATACTCTAAATAATAACTAAAGATGTTCCAGGAAAACATAAAAAACCCAACTTTTCTATTATTATTTATTATTATATAATTATTTATTTATTATTATAATAATGACTGAGCTAGAAAGGTGCAAACATTTTTTAATTTTGTGGACGGTTGAGCCGCTGGCGTTTATCTAGGGGCATCGACCATGTGCTTTGGTTGGTCATATCTATAGCGAAGTATCGGCGGGTAGCGGGACGGGACGAATTTGTAGACCGTGATTTTCTTCAAAAATTACCACAATAGGAAGGCAGGTTTCTCTGTCGAAAACACATAAATTAAGACAAATTCGGAACCATAAAAGATGTCAATGAAAATTAAAATCCTTTATAATATTTTATTTAAAACTTTTGTTAGAAATTAATTAAAAAAATGCTGTATTAAGGGTAGGGTTAGAATTATTCGCATATCCGGAGCATTTTAGGTAGTTTCCGGCGCCGGGTACTACCGCTCGCCTCACCTGTCAAAGAACCTGACAAACCGATCTCGGCCGAGAGGCAACATATCATTGATATGCAGAAGAAACAGTGTGGGTGACAACACAGATCCCTGTGGGACGCCGGCGTTCACTGACATGGCGTCCGACGAGCAACTATACTACGCTTACTACATTATCGGGGTCTGCTTTTATGTAAAAAGTTTCCATACAATCGGTCTCTACGTTTTAAAGATATTTTAATTTTAAATTTGTATGGCGCAAACTGAAAGGGGCCCTTAAAGTCAACTAAGGTATCACGATAAGTGCTTCTTTAAGTTACTTAATTATGGAACTGAGAAAATGCATCTTCTCAGGTACCACTTCGTTAAAGTTCGAGAATTAATATCCGGCTTTCGGCTACATTTCAGAGAAAGATCGCTTACAGCACATGTAAGTGAAATGGAGAGGAAAATGAATAAATAAAATAAATATTAAAAGTAAAATAATTTTTGATAATGTAATTCGTATGTAAAATTACATTAATGTTAACCGATCTCCCTCGCTCATTACCATCTAAATTACTGAGCGAAGCGAATTATTTTTAACTTCCTAGAAGAAGAACTGGCAAGAAACTTCGTCCACACTACTCCTAAATAGTTCGGCCGATCGGGCTGTAACTTTGTAGGTTGATTCTATAGTTCAATAGCTTGTCACATACCAGATTACTATTTCCTAGATGAATAACTAGCAAGAAACTTCTGGGCAAAATATTTGTGAATGCCAGGCGTACGTAACGCATTATGACAAGACTGGCGTACGTCTACATTGTATCGTAAGCATATTTCTTTAAATTTATAATTACTAGCAATTGAAGTGAAAAAGGAACATGCTCTCGTGAGGTGAGGTGAGATCTAACGCTGAAATTTATATAATGAAAAAAATATAACGCCAAATAATCGCCAACTCGGCGAAGGCTGAAAAGGCAGAGTTTTTCAGTGTTCATTATCCCTAAATACATGGACGCTTAGATATTTATGTAGACCCATGTTTAACCCTCGACACCGTCGTAAACTGTCCAGCACAAGCCGAAGGTTATCTAATAAACGTTTATCAAGGGATTAAAAGGCATAAGATTCTATTTCATTCGGAGCTGGAGCACGCTGGAGCCCCTATCCCTTACTGCCGCTATCGGCGAACGATCGGCGGCGACGGCGCGAGCCTTGTGGCCCGATAATGTGAACTATTCTACAGCACACTGTCCATGGGCCTATTCCAACCATTCGCATATAATACAATGAATTATATCTCCTTTGCCCATTATGATAAAGTTTAAGTTTCATTGTGATATTAAATTACCTTACAGCAATGTCGATCGGAAGGGTGTTCAAAGGGTCAATAAAGATAGCGACACATATATTATCAAAACATTGTAGCCCTGCTCTAAACTCGGTGGCAAGGCGTTGATTAGATGCAATCCGCTTTTGGGCTTCGCATAATTTAAGAAGGGACGCCCTTAAGAAGATGCTCCAGCGCCAGAAGCCGTACCGTGAAAGATAACATTGGTCCCTATCGACAATACTCGTTCTGCTACTTGCACATTGTTTACTTCGTATCTGGTTGTAGTGTATAGTCTTAGGTATAGTATTGTGTGTGTAGGTATATTTTTATAAGTCTCAGAAAAAGTGGGCTAGGCTTATTTCCTAATGACGTCATCAGATGATGTGCATGATATCAAGGTCTTGGGTCAGGGTCTGGGACCTGGGTCTTGGATCTGGGTCTAGGTATAGGTCTAGGTCGAAGGTCAAAGGTTAAAGGTCAAAGGTCAAATGCCAAAGGTCAAAGGACAGAATGCCAAAAGTCAAAGGTAAAATATCAAAAGTCAAAGGCCAAAGGTCAACGGTCTACGGTTTACGGTCAACGGCCAAAGGTTACCGGTCAACGGTCAAAGTTGTGGTCTGAACGGGACGAGTTAGATTAGTACATATTAGATTAGACGAGTTACCTGCATAATTACCTATCTAAAACAATTCCCATAAATGCTGGCTGTGTGAAGCGAAGCCTAGTACTCGACTAGGGTCAAAAAACGTTAGTGTCTGAATGTTCGTCCACATAACTCCTACTAAACGATTCAGCCGATCGGGCTGTAGGTTCATTCCATATGTCAATCCCTCGCCACATGTAAATTTTTAACTTCCTAAAAGAACTAGCAAGAAACTTCGCTGAATTTTTTTCTTAAAAGGTTGGGCCGATCTCGCTGAAATTTTGTAGGTTCATTCTATATGCCAATAGCTTACCACACACCAATTTTAAACTTCCTAGAAGAACTTATAACATGCTTCGGTGGAAATCCTTCAATGTCCACTCCTAAATGGTTTAACTTATCGGGCTGAAATTTTGTAGATTCATCCAACATATGTGTAAATAACTCACCACATACAAATTTCTGATTTCCAATAAGAACTATCACGAAACTTGAAAAATACATATACACTGAAAAATTTTCCTAAAAGGTTAGGCAGTTCGGGCTGACGTTTTTGTAGGTTCATTCTATATGCCAACAGTTCACCACACACCAATTTTTAACTTCCTATAAGAGGTGGCAAGAAACTTCGGTGGAAATTTTTCAACGTCCGCTCCTAAACGGTTAGGCCAATCGGGCTGAAATTTTGAAGGTTCATCCTATTTCTCAATAGCCCGCCACACACTTTTTCAAAGACAACTTTTTCAACACACTTTTTCACACTTCTTAAACTTCTTCTTCACACTTTATAAAATGAACGTAAGTACCTATGTTCATCTTTTATGCGTTCGCGAATCGTTCTTCCGATAGAGTTGATACTTTGTATAGTTGTTGGTGGCACATGAGTGAAGATTTCAGCAGAGTAACTTTTCCCCCGAATTTTTTCGCGTGAAATTAAATACTGAGTGTTCGCCTTCCATGCGTTCGCGCATTGTTCATTCGATTGAGTTGAACATTTCTATAGATGTTGGTGGCATATGGGTGAAGGTTTCTGTCTGAGTAACTCTTGCCAACGACTTTATTCGCGTGAACTTACAAGTAAATACTGAGTGTTCGCCTTGTATGCGTTCACGCATTGTTCATCCGATTGAGTTCAAACTTTAAATAGTTGTTGTTGGCACTTGTGTGAATATTTCTACCGTGTAACTTTTGCCCCCGACTTTGTTCGCGTGAACTTAAATACTGCGTGTTTGCCTTCTACTCATAAGAGCATCGTTCTTCCGATCGAATAAACTTTGTATAGTTCTCGTTGGGAGTTTAGTGAAGGTTTTTGTCATAGCAACTTTTATCCTAACTTTATCCACGTGAACTTGAATACTAGGTGTTCGTCTTCTGTGTTCGAAAATCGTTCATCTGATAGAGTTGAAACTTTGACAGTTGTTTTAGCACTTCGTTCAAAGTTTCTGCCTGACATAGTATCAGAAGACTGACGTTATGCCAGGGGGAAGAAGTTGCGCCAGGGGAATTACTAGGTTACTGACGTTATGCTAGGGAAAAAACGTTGTGCCAGTTAAATATGCCAGGGCAATGTGCTAGTGGAATGTTTCAGGGGAATATACCATGTGAATAACGCCGTGCAAGGGAAATGTGCTAGGAGAAAGACGTTGCTCCAGTGGAATGTGCCAGGAGACGAACGTTATGCCAGCGGAAAAACGTTGTAATAGGGTAATGTGCCAGGGGAATTTACCAGATTAATACCGTTCTGAAAGGGAAATATGCCAGGCGAATACCTATAGCGAGGGGATGACATAATGCCAGGCCGGGGACTGACATACTAATCTATGAGTGTTAAGACTTTTATGTATTTTTTAATTAATTACAATAACATTTTACACTTAGATTTATTTTATATACCTTATTATAAAAAATAGGATATAAAATTTAATTTTTGATTAGTTCGGACGTCTTTGATACATTTTTACAAGTATTGTTGATATATACCTCAATATAAACTGTGATTGATGATGTGATAAAATTCTTAATCTGTAAGGACCATTTTGAAATCACTGAATAAAATATTTGAATCTTTGACATTGTGCTAGGGGCCTGCCATTGTACCAGGCTAGTGAGCTAGGGGACTGATGCTATGGCAGGGGAAAAAACATTTTGCTAGAGGGATGTGCTAGATAAAAGAAATTGTGCCATTTTATGGGAATGGTTTTAGATGGGTAATTATGCAGGCACAGGCATGGTATCTGAGTGAGTAAATGTCTGGGAATGTTTCTGGAAGATGGTGCAATCATTAACAGTGCTTATCACGTCCTGCAGGTAAATTCTCATCTGACAAGACTGAACTTGTTTGGTACATGGACGTACCATTTTCATAGTCAATGATCTCATCAAGGTTGGTGGGATATTTATTATTCCTAATGGTCTGGTGGGGACGGGCCTAACTCGACCCGTCCGGACCAGAACTTTGACCATTAACCGTTGACGGTTGACCTTTGTCCTTTGACATTTAGTCCTATAAATAGACCCAGATTCCAGACCCAGGTCCCATACCCTAACCCCAGACCCTGATACCATGCACATCATCTGGTGACGTCATCAGAAAATAAGCCGCGCCCACTCTGGGACTTTTGCGCCAGAACTCTCATAGCCCTACTAATACCATTATTATCGTCGAGTGTACATACTACACATAACTATGTGACAGAACAAATTTATGAGCGATTCATTATTGCAATAAAAGTTTTTTTTTACATTCTACATAGGTAGCAAGGATGCTTGGAAAGTAATATGCATTGAAATATAATATATGCTGAATATCTACCTAACTATATATAGCATTCATACAAAGCGATCGAGAATTGAATGCAATCAGCCGTCGAAGTCAATGGGGCATGGTGCCGGCTCGCTAGGAATATAACTAGGAAGTCCACTATCGTGTCAAAACTGGAATGTTCGAGTGCGAGAATCAAAGAGACAATGAAAGTTCACCATCTCCCTACAACGGGTCCAGCGACGACGCCACACCTTCCCAGAAGAGGACCTGTCCAGCTTCTCTCAAGTCTCAGCTGACTCTGGCTCCGACTTCGAAGACTACAAAACCAGCTCCTTTTCTGGCGGCTTCTATAGCTGCAACGTTTAAGGCACCCAAAAAGACAGAGAAAAAAAAAGGTATCGAAAAAACATGCGGTAAATACCTCAAAGACCCACTCGGAATCACCTCAGCCCACGAGAAATGAAAAAGAATCTGACAAAGGTCAACTCGGACAATCTGCCCTCGAACAATCACGAGTTAGACGTGCAGATTCAAACTGTACAAGAAATACAGACACTGTCCCCGCCCCCGTCCCCGTACGACAACCCTGCACTCGTACCACAACTCCGTCAATTTCCATGCCTAAGAGAAACATATTAATTCTCTGTGAAAAGCATGTGCGCGACATGGCGCCCATGGCGACCTTGCAATGGCAAGGAGGTGAGTAGACCATAAGTGAACGTCACAACATTGTGTAAACCGGCCGATCCGAAAACTGAGGTGATCACAGACTTCCGAAGTAAAATGAAGTAAAAATGTCAGTGGAAAAAGAGCTTGAAGTTAGCCAAGAAGTTACGCCAAATTACAGTTCTTTAGTACCAAGAGTCTCTTAGCTAGACAGACATATTAGGCATATTAGACACAGAACAGAACACGGACAGACAGAATATTCAAATTTCGACGCACATGTCAGCTAAAATGTCAAAAAGCATTGTCTGTAATAGTGTTAGGTTCTTTAATAAAATATCTGTACAAATAAAGAATCTGAATGACACCTGTTTCAAGAAACACATAAAATCTATTTTTTCTTATTGAAACTGACACGGAAGGCTACATGACCTAATGCACCAGTTTTCTATAAGTTTCTATTATTGTAAGTAAGGCATATCACAATGTAAAAAAAATTAATTGACACATTGTCCTAAAATTCAGACTGCATATAAATCTTGGCATGGTCCGTACAATCTGTATCACGGATTAATATTATTCTTGACAATTTCTTGTGCCGTGTGGAGCCGGCATTTTAAAATCTCGGTAAAAATTTGTGTGCAAAATTACAATGCACCCCGGTGAAGGAAAACACCGTGAGGAAACCTATACATTAACAATACGAAAGTGTTGTAGTGCATAAAGGTTGACTGGAAGAGATTGTGTACTACATTGTGGTATTAGAATTATTTAGGATAATTAGGACAACTTAATACAATCACGTGTCAAGTCTCTGACAAGGGCTCTTTACACCTGAAATATTAAATTATTTTTTATTATGTGCGGTTAGAACACAGAATTATCAAGCTTAAATCAAATTACAGTTAATTAACCTCCCAAACTGTAGATTAAAACTGTAAACGGTGTCTATTGTGTGTTTAGTCAAAACCATACGAAGTATCTGGCCGGTTCTTCTTCGTGGGATTGTAAAATGTGAAATGTAATATTTTGACAAATTCAAGTGTAGTGTACTACCATAAGAATGCTGATGAAGAACTAAGAAGGCGATGGAAAAACTAAATCCATCCAGTTCGTAGCTTCCGCTCGATTAATCGAGTTTTATAACGACGGTATAGTCTTACAGAAGGACTATCAGCCGGTTCACACCTCGCGCGCTTTGGTGACAGACGCGGAAGCTACAGTGTGGGGCACCAGAGCAATGGTGTGGAGCCTCTTTTAACACAGACTGAAGATTTGAGCCAGTTATGAGCAATTCTGCTGTTCCCACTCTTGATGGTGATTTTATAGAAGGAGATTTGTGATAGTACAAGACAGGTTACTTGCTTCATTTGTTTTCGGTATTGTTAGCTGAGCGAAAAGAGCTGACAGAAACTTGCCAGTTCTGGAAAATTTTCAACCTTATGATTAAAGATACTGGTCGAGAATCGTGATCGCTGTTCCGTCAGGACTGGCGTAGCCTTGGAGTCTCACCCAGCGTTAATATTGCGTAGTTAATCTGTGCAGAGGAACCCCGTTGTTCTATTTCAACATTTTTTTGCGCACAGCTCCTTTAGCTATACCAAGAAGAATCAGGGAGTTTAGCGATTTTCGCATAAATTTTGGTTTATACATTTTCTTATGTTTTGTACAAACATATCACTCACGCTGAACCCCGACAATCGTAGCATTCGGTGTTGTGCTGCAAGAACTTCGGTAAATTACACACGGACCACCACATTTCGCAAGGTATTCGGACAAGATATCAAGCGCACGTAATGCACGAAGACCCACCTACTGCATGACTTTACCCATACTTCTTAGGTTTTGTGTTCAGAGAAAATTCTAAACTTTCCCAACCAAGAGGCATTGAGTTGGTGGCGCGAAACAAAACGAAATAAACGGTTGGTCAAACCCCACTAAGGCCGGCCCCACACATACGGTTTCATCATCGGGTTCCCTGATCAGGTTACCGAATCAGGGCACCTGAAGGCG
>WYDE02244231.1:0-14155 GCA_009867175.2 Adela reaumurella
GCTCTCCAACAGTCCAAATATCCTTCTAGATGGAAGGAATCTAGGGTAATACCAATCCATAAAAATGGAGATAAATCAGAAGAGAACAACTACAGGCCTATAGCCGTCCTCTCCACTTTTGGAAAAATATTCGAAACCATTTTAAACTCGCGCATTTCCTGGAAAACTCAAAGTATGCCAATTAACTGTCAGCATGGGTTTCGAAAACAAAAACACTCAACCACTACTAATCTGATGAATGGTGTGAATTATGCAGCAGGTAACATGGATAAAAGTAAGTAAATGTAGCTTACTTTGATTACCGAAAAGACTTTGATCGGGTGAATAATGATGTCTTACTCCAAAAATGTTCAGCCGCTGGCTTCTCTCCTAAACTACTGTATTTTTTTGCAGATTATTTTAAAGACAGAAAACAGTAAGTTCAGCTATCGGAAGAACGCTCCAAAAATTGTCTCATCAGATCAGGGGTGAGCCAGGGCAGTAATTTGGGACCATCCCAGTTTCTATTTATCACTTTCAGGACGCCACAGTTCTCAGACTCTTGTATGATTGTATGTTCGCTCCAAACTCGACTACAATGCAATCATATAGAACATAGAACCCACATGAGTCAAAATACATACTCATGGTGGAAAGAGTTCAATGAAAATTTAATTGGTTTTTATGCAAGAAAATGTATGGATACTATCCTTACAATGAAGTTATCAAATTTAACTACCCCTCTCTGTTCGTAAGCGCAATTGTTGGGTACGTACGCCACACTACAGAAGAGGAGGGGAGTTTATCTATTTTTGCTTTTTTTCTTATTAATGAACGTTCAAATTAACATTGCGTTAGTTCTCGATTTGATCTCGCTCCATGTACCGGACAAATATATTCGCGCCCGAAATCACAGACTGTTCGCTGTGGGGCGGGCTCGTACCGTCCACTGTCAGCAGACTCCGGTGCCTCGGGCGTTGAACGGACTCAATGGGTTGGTCGCTAAACTGCCGGTGCTGGATATCTTCAAATGTAACCGTAGGCAGTTTACAAATCTAGCCGCAGAATACTTGCAGCAGACTACGTAATTCATAAATTAAGACATAAGACATAAGACATGCATTGTTTATTGATTGTTGGTGCCTATTGTGTATTATTGTTGTTTTTATCTTTAGTTTACCTATAGGAATTGGATTTTGAAATCTGTAAATAGGAAGTTATGAAATATATATTTAAAAAAAGTAAAAGTCAAACAATACCTTTTTTAGGCGCACGTACCTAGAACAGATCGATCATGTGCTCCAAAAGGTGGAAGTGCGCAGTACCCTTAACCGACTAGCATGTATGAAGAACATTATGAGAGTGCAAGAAGCTGCAGAGGGGGGTGAGAATCGTGGCACTTGGAGATCCGTTATCTCTGCTTACACCACTGGGAAACAGGCATGACGCTATCTATGTATGAATGTTGTATAAAAGCTGCTGAAATGCGGTTATTGAGAATATGTGGTGTACCTTTGAAATATATAGTGAAAAATAAATTTTAAAAGAAGGATGTGGATTTCAAGAAGACTGGGTGGATAAGAATAACAATAAGAAAGGTTTATTTCCATTGATGACACAGGTAATACAATTTTTCAGCTAATTCACACAGATAAATATAAACAATGGAAAGGGCCTAGGCACAGCGTATGTCCCTCGCAAGTAACAAGGGCCGCTGGTTTTAAGCCTAGCCTGTAATAACAATATTATAAATAATATTAAATGTAATTGACATTTTGAATAAACAAACATATTATAAGATAAGAAAGAAGGATAGAAAAAATATGCTTAGATGATTTGGACACAAGAAGAGAATGGATGGTGAGGGAATGGCCAAATAAATATATGAAGCGAATGTGGATGGAAGTGTCAAACGGTCCCGCCCTAGTAGAAAACACTAATACCAAATGAACACTTACGAAGGGGCAAGTTCGCAGCACTGAATGCATGTGTGAAGATATGTACGACGGTAGGTGAAGCCAAAGTATGTAAGTCAGGAACGTGTCAAATAGCCCTAATTTTTTTTACCCTACCGCTCCGGGGAAGAGGAGAACTGATATTTATGCATGTGTCTATGTAAAAAAAATCGTATATGCCCGTACTTCCATTTTTGTCTATACCTAAATCCAACTCGCGGCTGTAAAATCCCTTATTTCCCTAACGCAAAACACCCCTCAGTGTGACGAAAGCGAAAAAATTCCAGCAAAAAGAAGACGCCGTTAAACGATCAAGAGAAGTAACTATTAAAAATACAATGCAAGAGGAAAAAGAGAAAAAAATATCATTTCTTCAGCGCCCATGAAATTCAGAGATCCGGCTGTGGTAGGGGCGAGTGTAGAAGAGGGAGGAATTGGTAGGTAGTGGGGAGTGAGGGATGAAACTGAGAAACAAGACGATTACCTCCCCTCAGTGTGACCTCCGATGACCTACTGGGACAAGGACTGTAGCTGAAAATATAACAGCATGTGCCGTAATAATTATGTCGTTTTGATTTGGTTTTTCGTTTCATTTTTTTTAGAAAATTTCTTATTTCAGTTGGGCATATACATTATTAGAAATGGTTCTGTTTGAACATATACTTAGTAGTCGATATTCATTAAATTTTGAACTGTCTCTACATCTATCTCAAAATTATTATTATCATATCTATCTTAAATTATATGTTATATAAAAAATATTTCCCTGTTAAAAAAAATACGTATGCGGGAAAATCTAAATCACTGAACTGATTGATTTTAATGCGGGTTTCACCATTGTGCAGAGTATTTTTATATAAGGTGAGCGTGTACCACAATGGGGCATGTTTTTATTTGTTTACGTTTTTTTTATTAATTCGTATGAGCTGGTAATGCAAAACATAAATACGTCCATTATAATTGTTACTGTATTTAGTTTTTGAATAGTATAAGCAGTTGCGATTAAAAAAATAGTATGTATTCACGTATAGTAACAAACTTCACATAGGTACTCATTTTTTCCCATTGAATTTGGTTTACGCAAATTTGGCATGTCGAAGTATATTTCAGTTGGTATTTAAGTTGAATGCGATCGTAGTAAATATAATTATTTATTACGTTTATTTATATACACGAATAACTCAAACCTACGAAATGAAATATAATATAAACCATATTATTAACAAAAAATAAGAAATGCGTTTAATTATTTATTAAATTTCTGTGTGATTATAGAAAATCGATTCACTTTTATATAAATATATTTCTTTGCCCATCTCCTCGCCCTGGCTGCAACTGCCCGATATAAAAGAGGCCTTACCGCTACGAGGGCGGCAGCTTTACGGATTAGGCGGGCGGGAAAATAAATACCCGCCCAGTGAGATATCGGCATAGTAGTACGTGGAGACTCAGTGATTCAACTACTTTCTTGTTCCGAAAGTGCTTATAGTCTACTCAATGAAGTCCATCCTAGATATGCCCAGAACTTTTTCGACCTTAGATTTTGATGATTTTTGGATGTTTTGCTTAAAATGGTACCTATTAAAGATTTCACGAGTTAAATTTCAGTTTTCAGTAGGACAAAAGGGTTTTTTCGGTGGGTCGTTAACGACCCTTTAGGCGTATCCATTGATGTGGTTCTATAGAAATAATATATTGAAATCAAGGCAAAGAAAGGCGAATTTATTTATTGTTAGATATATATCATTATAATTTAAAAGGATTATTTAGGATTTATCCGTAAAATTACATTTATTGCCTTGATTTAAAGGTGTTATTTGAGGTGAAAGGTGAAATATTTGTAATGTAAGTTGACATTACATTTTCGACATATTTTTGTTGTTTTTTTTAAACATAGAACACATCGTTTACGAACTTGTCCGGTAAGGATGAGGTGTTCTGCAGAATATTTACGGAGAGCCATGGGTACTTTCTTCTGCCGCATCACAGTACTCTGAAGGCCAGGTCGTGGCCCAGTGTGTTTTCTGGCTTGTCCGTATTTCTGCAGTAATGATCGTTCAATTAAGCTACGAAATCATCGGCCTGGCCAATAATGCTGAATTGTTGATGGATATAACTATCAACCACATAATTATGCCCATATACTACGTTTTTCCCCTAATGTCAATTAGCAGGCATATATATATAGATATAATTTTCCCAAAGTCAAGAAAACCAAATTTTCGTCACCGCAAAATAGATTATGGTCCGGTGAACTACTGCTCTAATATCCTATGCTGTGTCCGTCCCAGCGAAATGTCGGCAGAAATCGGATCAATTCAGCCACTGAAACGGGAATAATCCACGGACGCCGCATGATTAAACATTTTCTTCATTGTCCGAGAAGGTCTCTTCTTATATTGCTCTTTCGAGTGTTTGGTATAAGTTGACGCCAACTTGGGCTATATTTAAGAGGATCCTGACTACCATGATATTGAGTTTATTCGCTCATGGAAATATTCTCCTTTGAAGCAAATGATTGCTTTCACGAAATTCTTTGTTAGTTAGGAAATAAAATATAATTCGAATATCTTAATATGTATGGTATATTCAGTACAATACAAGTAGTGATGATAATACATTATTATTTTTGAGACTTCTCATAATATTACGTAGTAACGTAAATAAATATGTTGCGTATATGTATTTTCACCCTTGATGTACGTTACTTGTCGTCGTCGTTGTCGTCTGTGCCATAGTAATAACTTTTTGTTTGATGAAGTGCAATCCAGATATTGGCAGTGCGGAAGAAAAAAAACTACTGTGGCTCTTAGTTCATACATTTTTCTGTTCTACAGTAAAGGGAAGCAATTCCAGTCTACGACGCAATGACATACTGTGAAACGGTGAAGTAAGATTAGCTTCGAGAACCTCGGCAGCGCATTCACTGTTGAACAGTTGAGATAATAATACATTTAGTGTACCAATGTCTCTATGGAGCTTCAGTGGTTGTAGTTTTCAGGACACCTTAGAGTCGTTCAGTTAGTGTCTAGATTCAAACAGAACCTTTGCGTATTAAGATCCACTTCGCCAATTGTTTTATTATTACGTAGATTTTATTAATGAAGGTTTTTTTAGACAACTAGCATGGGTGGCTGTGCCCCAAAACTACAAAAGAAGATCGGACACAGCCAACGATACCACTACTCACAAAACCACGCTCAGCGAGGCGGCATGCCAGCTATAAGGCGGACGAAAAGATCGTTGTCCAATTTATTAACACGCCTTTTGAAGATCCCCAGGTTGTAGGTGGTAGGGAACACACTCACCGGAAGACCATTCCATATTTTCGCCGCTGTGTTGAGAATGAATTTTTTTTATTTGATGTTCCTTGCTTAGCATGCTAGTCGCTTACTGAATCTTAATTAGATAAATTCGGAAAAACAAATAAAGAAAACGTCCGAACCGGGGTTTAAACCCGGGACTTTTCGCCTTAGCTTCCACTGTTTTCTTTATTTGTTTTTCCGTAATTTTCTGATTAAGATTATGTGTTGAGAATCTTGTATATTATGAATCGGTCTAATTACGTTTATTGTGTCTACTGTGTGATTGCCGTCGTATGTTATGTGTACTTGACTTTGACTGATCATTCCACGAAAGAGGTTTTCGTTGTTCCTATTTTCCTTGTAATTTTCTTACTTAGTCCGCAATTATTTTGACACATAATACGTTACCTTAAAACCAGATTGTTTTAATAAATTTATCATATGATTTTTCATACGATGTATGTATGTATGTATGTATGTATGTATGCCTGCTGAGACACATAACGAGGATTTAACTTTCTCCACTAGTATGATTTAGCAGATGATTTTGTGAATTGCGAGAGCGTATAGTGGTCTGAAAGAAGATATAGTAACAAGCATTGATTGAGAAAGGAATGCTTCAGTGGTTTGGTCATGTTGGAAGAACGGATGATAGAAGACTAACGAAATACATTTTTGGAGAGAACGTATGTGGAAGAGATGGCAAGGTCGCCCTAGACGCACGTATGTACCTAGAACAGATCGATTAGGTTCTCAAAAAGAGTCAAGTGCGCAGTACCCGTCACCGACGAGCGTGTATGAAGAATATTATCAGAGTGAAAGAAGCGGCAGAGGTGTGTCAGGATCGTGGAACGTGGAGATCCGTTTTCTCTGCCTACCCCACCGGTAAAGAGGCGTGACGCTATTTATGTACAACTCATACCTCATACATTATGATGCTGACACACCGTCAGGATCATAACATCGTGGCACGTGGAGATCCGTTGTCTCTGCCTACCCCACTGGGAAACAGGCTTGACGCTATGTATGTATGTAATCCCTATGTACGTATGATTTAGAAATACATACCTTTACATTCTGCACACATTTTGCCACTTAGTATGCGCAAAATGTTTTTTTTTTTTGGTAACTATCACAGACGGTCTAAGAAAGTAAAATGCAACGACCTGTTTGAAAAATTATATCTAATGAGGTTATTTATTTTTCCGTTTTCACCCCTCCCATATTACTCTGTAATTCATATGACGGGTGTTATATTCTCACCCTATGCACAGTTGTCCGCCGTTGTATGTTGTAATCCGCTGTGCTTCGTTATCTGTGCAGTGGAATTCCGTGGTCCAATCTAGACGAAACTTGCACACAGCTTCTCGTAGTGATACTAAGAAAGGAATCAGGTATCGCTTATTTCGCGTAATTTGTTGTTTATATGGGTTTTGTATGTTTGAATGGAGAGCAAATTCTAGACATGCTCCATGACTGAAAAACATTAATTACTGTTTCATTCATACGAGAACGAAACGAACAACGAACAAAACACAATAGCTTCGCGCTATGTGAACATCAATACTAATTCAAATAAAGAATGCGTACATGTACTTTGGTGGTACCATAATTTGACGACACGGTAGTTTCATCACGTTAAAATAAGGCCATTAATGTTATCGACAGTAGATCCTAACGTTCCCATTTGTTATTTTTAGGGGAACATTTGTAATTTCCAATATTCTTACTATTTAGTTGAAATCTCATTATCCCGGGGTTTCGTATTCGCCAGTTAGAGCGGTGGCAGTGACCGCAAATCATTGTTACTGCGCAGATCCCATCGTAAATCTCTCTCTCGCATCTCTCATGTTCCCTTATGGCGCCACGGCGCTGTCTAGTGAGACACTTATAGGGATTAAGATTTCGCAGATAAATTGCATGGGGTTGAATTAGTGTGAACTGAAGTGGAAGGAATTTTGCTGGAATTCGCTATATAAGACTTACTTTTAAAATATACATAATTTTTAAGTATTTTGGTTCAAAGCGATGCATTTCTTGATAGTGTGTTTTATGTTTACTCTGTTGTTTATTGTAGAAACTAATTTTAAAATTTAGAGATTAATACGTATATAAGTAGACTTTTCAACCGGTCCGTCACGGGCTGCATCAGGAACCATGGTAATTCGAGGGTGCTGCTTATCCTTTTTGGTTTGACCTTGCTTGAATATTTATTTATTTTACTATTATTATATTTTTCCTAAATAGTACACAGTCTTAAAATATTCCACTAACTGCTATTACTAAAAAGTTACCTTAGCAAAGTGTACTGAATTCTACAATAAATATCGAATGAACACCACATATTATGCATGCGTAATATTCGCAAATATTTGAAACCGCTAAATCAATTTCCAAACTAAATGTGACCCTGCCGGAGTGGGTGTGTATGTAAATAATCCTAGCCAGTTGGTTACCCTCTTCAAATATTTGTGTAATAACCAATTAATATTCACTTTAGTCTATTCTAAAATTTGCACAGAAAACCACACTATGAAATATGTAACTATTTCAAGAAATAACGGAATTTATTTTTAAACTAACTACAGAAAAATTAAAGATGCAGAGAATTTAAAATAATAAATTGTTAAATTTTGCGTGAAAATTAAAAAAAAAATTTTTTATCAAAAAGTTTGTCCCTCAGAACAATTAGTTAAGTAAGTAACATGTCACATGCCTATATTTAAATTAAAGTACATACATTAACGTAATGTAAATAATTGTTAATATTGTATTATTTTATTTAAAAACGGGAGCTACAGCATTAATAAAAATATTATATTATCATCAACATAAAGATTTATTTTTGTTTGAATTTGTTCGCGATAAGCTTCGAAACACAGCACAGGCTTCATAATATTGTTTTACTGTTCGATAGGTCATTTTTTATTTACATTTACTTATTTTTGAGATTATATAGGCAACATAAATTAAATAAAACTGAAACTAGATTATTGTAACCCGCCCAAGGCAAGGAAGTCGGACGATAGCTTGTTTGCCTTTAGGCGGTCGTCTTTGCGAGCTATAAATCTCTCATATTATATTGATTACTTATATTACTACCTATAATATACATGTATACATAATTATAGATTTGTTTTTTTTTATATTGAAACTGACACGTAAGGATGTCGAGGACGGACGAAAGAAGAAGAATATAATTTTGAATATTGGTTACTTTGGCGACGACGTGTCTGTCATAAACAAACTTCTTATTGTTGAAAAACGGAATATTATAGCACAGCTGAAACAGTACCTATATTTTTAAATTTTATTATACAGTCCACTATCATTATTGAATAGACCTGCCGGGGTCTCCGAGGCCGGAGCCACGCCCGTGGTTAAGATTTTGGATGACCTAATGCACCAGTTTTCTGATACCAGTGATGCCAGCCCAACATGCTAGGCTAAATATCTAGGAGAATTGTGTAGGTAGGTTCCATATCAGGCTTCCCTCAATTCCAGCTGGCTACACTGAACTGGACGGTAACAGGAACTATGTTTCATAGCCGCTTCGACCGACCTTCATTCAGTGCAGTGGTACCAACCCGGGCGGGTTTAACCAAGGAAGTCGGAATTTCCTAGCTTGTGGGTTTAACCCTACCACCATGAAAGGTGAGGGAAGGGGCCTACAGTTTCACGTGGAATCCGAACCACGACCAGCTTCAACGGTCAAGCGGTCACCCATCCAATTTCTGACCGCGCCCAGCAAAGCTTAACTTCGGTAATCGAACACCGAATATCACAATCACTGAGCCAAAGAAGCTGATATATCTAGCGGTAGAGAGACACTATAAAGTGAAATGGCGAAGTGGGTTACTATATTAAAAATTATACTATACAAAAAATCTGTCCTTTTTGGAAATAGTTTAACGGTGACGAAACCCCGGGCAATAGCTGATTTTATTACAAAACTAATAAAAGAGCTTATACTTTAAAACAAACAGGCTCAAAAGAGGGACATATAATACAATATTTAAGACCGTGACAAACGCAGATTGTAAGTAAGAAGCTTTAAAAAAATATTAAATAATTAATAACACAAATATCAAGAAGATTAATGAAACTTCAGAAAAAGCGATTTTATCGGTAGGTGATCTATCTGTAATATGGGATGTTTTACGTCAGTCTGTGGTGACATTCCAATAGAGCTATAATTTAGAAAAAATACGAAAATCGTAACACTTTTGAAATTATAGCACAATCGGAGTAACACAGACTAACATACATCTCACATTACAGATAGATCACCTACTGATAAATTCGCTTTTCTGAATTTTAATTATTCTTCTTTAAATTTGTGTTATAAATTATTTCATATTTTATTTACGAGCCTTCTTTAAATGAGTCCAATCTGCGTTGGTTACCCTTTTAAGTACCAAATACATACTACTCATAAAATATGCAAACTGGGTGACTACAAATACTGTGTACGTATTATTCTTCCATTAAACCGATAATAAAATTCTGAATCAAAAAAATATATCCTAAAACGTTCCTTCAAAAATTCGTGACCAATTTTTCTCCCCATTTTAAAATAAGCAACGTCGCGGTCGGGAGCAGAGGCGACAAATTCATAACGACAAGCAAATTATTTAAAGCGCCATCTAGAAATACTTCCCGATAGCAGTAATAGCGGACGTAAAATTCTTCCACCTCTTGAAGCTAATGACTAAGTTTCCTGTTTGCTCTTCTTTAATTACAGCGAAATGTCTTCCTTGTAATTATCTTGGTATATTGAATGTCCCAGTCTTGAGTTTAGATACGACCTTTGTAGTGGGCTTGGAAATTTGGTTTCTGTCGATCCAATATAGGCGCGTGTGATTGCTAACTTCAAAGTAACCAATTTAGAATTGGGAATCAAGATTCGATAGCAGAAATCAGAAGCGGAATCTCCAACGTCTGTGATTTTAATGATCGCTTTTACATTTCGTCTATCGATTTCCACATAAGTGGATGTACCTAGCAGGCAGTTATCTTGAATTTATTCTATATACTTATTTAATTTTCAATGCATCTGTCTTTCTATTTATACTAGACTATTGTTTATTGCATGTTCATCATCCATAGTCAGTACGCTGCAGTCATATTTTATCATTGTAACTTTCCGCTAGTTCGATTATAAAATTGTACTTTATTGCATTCAGAAAATAACATTTATAATACAATAATAAAGAATGAAACTTCAGAAAAATCGATTTTATCGATGTGTGATCTATCTGTAATCTGTATTATGATATGTTGTTATTACGCTGTATGTGTTGTATATCAGTCTGTGCCATACAAATAGACCTTAAACTTGCATATAAGCCAATAAAGTTTACAGACAAAGACTAATAGCAATTCTACCTAATTCCTAAAATTGTCCTCATGGGATTAAAGTACACTTCACAAACAAAAATACCTAAAAAAAATCGTATAGTTTTCCAAATATTCGATTTCTTCTGCAGGCATTTTATTCGAACCACTGCTGGGTACAGGCGTCTCTCATTTACATGATATGAGAGGATTTTAGTCATACACTTCCACGGTGACCAACCGTGGAAGTTAGTTTCCTCACGATGTTTTCCTTCAACGGAGTGTCAGCGGCCATTCACAAATTCTAAAGTAATAAATATTGTGCTCCCAGGGGGTATCGAACCTGCGCCTCCCGCTTGAGCGGCGTGCTCTTGCCCGCTCGGCTAATCTGATACACGTATTCACACACATATATATGACACACGAATATTCGATTTATATCTTGATAATGAAAAGTTCGCTCCAAAACACTAGACTAGGTGACTGTGACGTCATCAGTCGTGAATGTCGTATAAAACGTACACAAAATGAACGCAAACGTGTACGCTGTAAATGGAAATATTGACAGGTGACGTCAGGTGCCGTTTTCGGTAATGCGACGTATTTATGTCTGAAAGAAGATATAGTGACAAGGATTGAGAAAGGAATGCTTCGGTGGTTCGGTCATGTTGGGAGAATTGATTATAGAAGAGTAAAGAAATAAATTTTTGGAGCGAATGTGACTGGAAGAGTCGGGAAGCATCGCCCTAGACGCACCTACCTAGAACAGATCGATTAGCCCCCCTACTATGATCGCTGTCAATGTCATGTCAAGTGATAAATGACAGGGACACAGATAGTGAATTTAATACAAAATGTGTGTGCTTCCCTCTCGCACATTGTCGATTTAATGTCAGTGATGTTTCCATAGTCGGGGTGACTATGGAAACATCACACCTGATTCTCAAAAAGGGGTAAGTGTGCAGTACCCGTAACCGTCGAGCATGTATGAATAATATTATGAGAGTGCAAGAAGCGGCAGAGGTGTGTCAGAATCATACCATCGTGGCACGTGGAGATCCGTTGTCTCTGCCTACCCCACTGGGAAACAGGCTTGACGCTATGTATGTATGTAATCCCTACCCACGTACCAAGAACAGATCGAGCAGGTTCTCAAAAAGGGGCGAGTGCGCAGTACCCGTAACCGACGAGCATGTATGGAGAATATTGTTAGTTCAAGAAGCGGCAGAAGTGTGTCAGGATTGTGGCACTTAGAGATCCGTTGTCTCTGCCTACACCACTGGAAAACAGGCGTGACGCTTTGTATGTATTTTAAGAATTTATAGCTACCACATAATAAAATTAAATCCGTTTCACGTAAAGAATCATCACCTTTCGGGTTGATGTAGATAATGATATGCGTAATAATTACTCGATTAACAGTAATACAAAAATACGCACACTCAAATATAAAATTTGTTACTCGAGCACATTAAAGTATAAAATTTGATAAATTATTTGTTTAAAAAATAAGGAGTAACTAAAGTCAACACGCTTTCTCAAAACAGACGCTTGTCATATTACTAACGCTTTTTCTACTAAATCTGCCCCTTTTAAACCATTACAGCAACATGTAACAAGGGAAGTAACCCTGTTTAAAACCGCGATTTATAGTTACCTCTACCCACCTTTGGTGGGCGGCGCTGTTTACACAATAATGGAATATTAGATTTTTGCGGCCACGCGAGTCTAGAGTGAACATGAGTGACGTCAGCCGCTGTGTGTAAGTTTCCACTCAAAAGGCCGCGCCGAGTTCAAAACATTCTAAATGGTGAAGTTCGCTACCTACTCAAAGTTATTTCGAGCCGCAACAATGAGCTCCATTGAAAGTTTTCTTAGACACTCGTAGAATGAATATAAACGATTCACATTTTAATTTACACCGAATACCTCGAACAAACTCACTCGCGTCAACTGCAGATCAGAATATTTCTAAGAGCGAAGTTCTCACTGATATAAAACAGCTCGATTAGCACAAACTAACACATCACGATTTTATAACTGCATATACGTACAGTTAAGCTGGAGAAAACGTTACATTTTTCACACCACTTCACAATATTAAATTGGAGCGGATCAGCGCTGCCAAAACGGAGAGTAACTCAAATTATGGAGATTTTGGAACAGGCACAAGTTCTGATGATTTTAAGTTTTATCGGCCCATAACTAAATTAAGGAAACCCTGATTCTTAAAAGACTAAGGTCAATTATCCAGCATTATGAACACATACCTGCTAATATTCATAATCGAACTCATTTTTTATTAATGAAAATTGACTCTACGACATATCTATGTATACAAATTACTAGCCGTGTACGGCAGGGCACTCCCACAGGGCAGCGTAATAGGCTGCCTTATACGCTGCCCTGACTAGGTCATCACCCTAGCTCAAATATGGCACCAGTGAAGTCAATCCAAGACGGAAATTTTTTGTTTGATTTTCCTTGCTTAGCATGCAAGTCGCTTACTGAATCTTAATCAGAAAAATACGGAAGAAATATAAAGGAAAACGTCCGAACCGGGGTTTGGGCTGCAGCCATTCTTTTCCATCTCCACCGTGTAGTTAATTTTATGGTGCGCTGTGTTGTGTTGCGTATGTCTAAATTTATATATTATTAGTTATTCCTGTGTATATGTAGTAGGTATTGTATGTTTATATATTTATGTTTTCTTATTTATTCTGTGTAACCTAATTCTAGATCAAAATTTACAAAAAATTCTTAGTACGCCTACATGCTCACTCCTACATCCTAAAGGTTAGTTTTAGAGGTATGCCCAAGAGGCATTAAACTCGCCTATTTGTAACCCTGTAATATGGTGTACAATAAAGAATACATACATATTACATGGTCTTTGGGCACAGGGATCTGTTTAACCGTAATTGTAAGAAACTTGAAATTTTCACAAAGTTAGTTTTACTATGGTTGCTTTAAAAACGAATAACAAAAATAAATAAAATTAAACATGAAGGGATTGGTCCCCATGCTTGATATATGTTTTATTATGTGTATGTGTGTGAAATATGTATTACTATAATTAATAAAAATTTAATAAAATTTAAAATTAAGGGTGGTCGCCATCCAAGGAACCTGTTTATTTTATTTTTTTATTGCTCGAACTTGTTAACTCATAAATCGTCAAATTTTTACAAACTATGTACTAGTATGACTAAAATCCTCTCATATCATATAAATGAGAGTGGCCTGTACCCAGCTGTGGGGCGAATAAAATGACTGCAAAATGACTGCGTACTGTAATGAAAACAATAACAGAAAAATAAGAAAAAATTAAAGTTAAAAATGTAGGGGGATTCCCGTATAAGAAACGTGTTTTTTAAGGGTATGGAACCCTTCCTGTGCGAGTCCGAATCGCACTTGGCCGATTTTTTTCTTCAATTAATATTTTTATTAAATCAGTGCCACTCAACAAACGGTGGCATTCCCAAAGGCACGCAAATAAAGACCGCTGTTTTAGTTTTATGTATTGCCTTTTGTAACAATAATTTGTTTTTATTTAATTTGTTTTAATGTGTATTAATT
>WYDE02244341.1:0-14154 GCA_009867175.2 Adela reaumurella
ATCATCAATATCAGATATTATCTATTAAAGGATTAAACATCCCATTGAAAATGCAATCCCGAAAATGTCGAATTTTTTCAGAAGACAATGTCTTATATTTTAAAAATCTTCTCTCATGTGTTAATTTTTCTAAAGTATACCAGGCTAGTACCGTAGACGAGGCCTTCAATAATTTTTTCGATCTTTATATTTACTGTTTTACAGAAGCATTTCCGATAGTGACAAAAACAGAAAAACCGAAAAAATCCAAAACGTGGGCAACTACCGACACACTAAAATTGAAGGATACAATAACAGCTTTAGAATTGTTAGGATTGAATAGTAATAATAAACAATTCAAAGAAACCCTAAGTAAACTCAAACAAAATTATAGAGAACAACTAAAATTTGATAAAACGCAACACATAAAACACACTATAGAAGGCAGTAAAAATAAAATGAAAACAATTTGGCAAATTGTAAAAACGGAAACGGGAAAGAATAAAAAAACGAACATACAAAACATTACTCTTAAGTTATCAGATGATAGCACGATAATATAACAATTTTATTTTTAAATCGGATAAAATTGGGTTAAAAAGTAATAGTTATCAATAATTTTAAAATAAACAACAATTTTATCGTTGGATATAGGTTTGAAAAAAATATTGGAGGTTTCGGAAGAACATTTGTCGATACAGAGATCCGTTTGCGAAATATTAAGCTTTAAAGTGATAATTTTTTTAGAGACAAAGTGTAAATGTAAATAATGTTAAATAAAAAACGCAAATATGTAAATAATGGATTATTTATGAATAATGTGTAGTCAAACTAATTAAATGTACGTTGCACGTTCAGGGCGGTGCACCCGATTTATAATGTTGATAATTGGTGTGTGGCGATTTATTGGTACATAGAATAAACCTACAAAATTTCAGCCAGATTGGCTGAAATTTTTAGAAGTTCTGTAAACATTCAGATGGATAGAATTACAGATAGACAGAACATATTTGTAATCCTAGTCGAGTATCTAATAAAAGTATATAATAGTTTAAAAAAAAATTAAATTAGCGAAATAAACATTTATATTTGAAGAATTAAGGGACCGCCTGAGAGTTCGAAACAATTTCTTTATACATATTAAGTGGAACGTAGTAAACGAAATTAAATAGAAAATTAAAGTCAAGGATTTCATGTATAATAAAGTTTTTTTTCATAGGTACTTTATATAATTCACTTTCTGTACAATGCCCACTCAAATCAGAGCCTTTTCAGAATTCCCGGTGAAGAGGATGATTGGTGCAGGTCAGTAGAGCTTATGAAAACATAAAATAAAAAAGTACTTGCAACAAACAAACAAGCAAGTCCTCTACCTTTGTTTGTTGCAAACGCATTTTTAATATTTGTTTTAGTTTTCTTAATCGAAGCCTTTCAAATAGTAAAATATGATGTGTCCCGAAAAGTAATTATAAGGAAAATTAAACCTATATGAATCATCAAGAATAAAAATATATCTATTTGAATTTATAAATCTTAAAAAATATTTACTTTTCTGTCAGAAGTTGTTTGTCAAACACGACTAAGATCGTCGGCCGGAATGGATTTTGTATGGACGGAACGGAAACGCGATAAACACTCTTAACAATAAGTCGTGCGTGCATAACTATAAGTGCAAAGGACTTTATATTCTGCTTATGTTAGTTATGGAATAGAATAGAATAGAATAGAAATGTATTCAAATACACATTTTGGTTCGGTTAAGCGTTCAGTTAACGGTCCGCAGAACATTAGAGTTTGAAATTTCTACTTTCTACTAAATGCACGATCCTCAAAATTCCCCTGCATTTTCCGTCAGTCGAGGTCCTAGGTAGCGCCCGAACAATGGACTAAAACGATAAATAAGTATACTATATAAAGAAAATTAACACAAAAATATAATTATATAATTTTCTACTTTAGCAAAAGGCGGACTTATTGCCGGAGGCATACTCTTCCAGTCAACCTTTATACACTTGAACACGTTCGTATTTGTTAGCGTATATAGGTTTCCTTACGGCGTTTTCCTTCACCACCATTGTAATTTTTCACTCAAATTTGACCCTAATTTCAGAAAATCTGTGCGCGTGTAATGGTTTGAAACTCACGACTCTCAAGTAAATAGGCGTGCACTGCACTCACCAACCAGGTATGGCAGTGACTTTTGGGTATGGCCAAATAGGTAACATTTTATGGAAATTGCAAGTTCGCAGCTGCCGTAACCGAATAGCATGTACTAGCATGAAGCGATGTATGATAGTGGATGAAGCAAAGGATGTATACCAGGAACTTGTCACTTGGCGCTCAATTGTCTCTGCATACCTCTCCGGGGAAGAGGCGTGATGGTATGTATGTATGAGTTTAATTGTTTTTACCTTATGTATATTTAGGTGTTTACGTCGCGGAGTAGCCTGGTTGGTGAGTGCAGTGCACGCCTATTTACATGAAAAATTGATATATTAAAAAAAAAGGTTTCCTCACGGTGTTTTCCTTCACCGAGGTGCATTGTAATTTTGCACCCAAATTTTTACCGAGATTTTAAAATCCGGAAAAATTGTGCGCATACCAGGTCTCGAACGCACGACCTCTCGAGTAAGAGGCGTGCGCTCACCAACTAGGCTACTCCGCAACGATATCATACTACAATGGATAAAAGCCGAACTAAACAAACAACTGCACACTATCGGGATTACAGACAGTCCACTCTCCAGAGCCTGCCTGGAAGTGGAGGAGACCGACTCACATAGTCTTGAATGTAGACAACTGGAGACTTTTCTACCGGGGGTTTTCAACTGTGAAAGAGCCTAAGCCTGTTAGGATCCCAAAGGGCTGCTACGCTTTGTGGAAGAACTCGGCTGGCTACAGTGAGTCCATAGTCTGGTTACTGAGCACATCGGCCTAGTGCGTTTCAAAGCGTCGGCAGCTATATGTCGACAAAAACAACAATAACCACCGTCATACATGCTCGTCGGTTATGGGTGCTGTGACCTTACCCTTGACATAAAAGTTGACCTATTTGGTCCTGGTATGTTCGACTAGGACGGCCCCGTGCGAACTTTCCTTCCACATTAACTTCATATATTTGTTTGGTCATTCTCTCACAGTAGAGTTTTATTATTTTATTTTAAAATAACTAAATTAAATAAAACAAAATTGTATATGAAGTATTCATATATTACAATACGGTTTCCAGGATTCATCAATATCACACCACGCCATCTTCACGCTTTGAACCAAAAACTAAAAACTAACAAAAAAAAACTTAAAGACACAAAGAACTTAAATTTAACATAATTAAGTTGAATGCCTATATTCGAAAATAAAAACACTTATTCTGGAAGAAAAAAAAATGCAGAGGTCTTGCACCTTTGTTCCCACGATAAGCAAAAGAAAAGAAAACTACAAACTAATCATAACCTAATCCTAGTAGAATCGCTTTACTTATTTTTACTTGAAATTAACTAACTTAAAAAGCGTAATTACCTAAAAAAAAACACATCGGCACAAAATTCCCGATTTGTTAGTTTAACAAAATAATAAAAAGTACATAATCCTAAAACCAGAATAGTGTGATGCGTTCCTCCGTTGCAAAGAGCTATGGTATCATACATACAAATTGACATAGTATGTCCTCAACAGGGTCATGAAATTGAGGGAAGCGCTGATATGGCACCTACCTACATAATTCACCAAGGTGTGTAGGCTGGTACCAAAAAACTGGTGAATTAGGTGATGTAGCCTTCAGTGTCAGTTTCCATATAAAAAAAAGAGGCTTAAAGTGATTTCACCGGTGTTCCTATGGGTATGACTACCAAAAAAGTTAAATAATTTTTTTCGATCCAATGAAGTTTTATTTATGACAGAGGGACCGGTTTTCCTATTCAGTACGGGCGGAAATCCAGCTGCTCTACCGACAACAAAATGTAACAATGTTTGCGCGTCTCCAGCTCAGGCACTGTTAAGCTGAGCTCAGTGCCGTAGTGAGAGCAAGGTTGCAAGCTAATTTTGACATAAAAAAATTTACATTACCGCTATTCATGTCATCCGCAGTCCGTCAAAACCTTTTGGAATATTTTCGAGGGTTACCTGCCAAAACGCTGTAGGCACGATCAGAATCTTGTTTTGTTTGATTTTTAATACCAAAATGAATATGAACTAAACGTCGATCTTGGCTATGAAAAAATTATAATTCTACGACGTTACGAACCAATCATTCAACTCATTCTCAAGGAAGGTGCTATTCCCTTACGCATAGACTGCTAATTGGTACGAACGAAACAGAGAAAAACCCCACATCGCGTGAATAGCGTACGGACAATACGCATCACACTATTTTCAACCTAAATTCGATTAAAATACACATGGTTTGAAACTAATTGCTAACTAGCCCGCTTAGAGTGTATTGTAAGCGGGCTTACATTGCAAGTTATTACAATTCTGTGTAAAATTGACAATTCGATAAGCTTAATTTGTAAAACCTTACCACCATTCTTACTATGATGTTTACAAATACCGTCGTGGGATATACAGGGTGTATTTGATTCAACTGCGTTCCTTTTAGGGGTTTGTCCTTTAGCCTAAACTGAACGACTTTTGTTCTTAGGATATAGAGAAACAACTCCCCAAAAGGAACACAATTGATTGAAATACATCCTGTATATCGTAGAAAGTTCAAACAATCAAAAGAGCTATATCAACACCATTGATGATTCTCATTGGTTCAATGGTATGTATGAAATCCCCGGCACTTTACTCGCTCATAGGAACTTACTCATAACAAGTGACCAATTTCCGCCTACTTTTGGACCCGCCCATGACGATGCGTGTTATCTTGATTAACCCCTAATCCCCCTCCGTACATCTCAACTTACTGTTTTTCAATGTATTAATGTGGATAACCATTAAGATTTGTATTTTTACCTCTGAACGTGATCAGGTGAATACTTTTTCAAGTAATTGAACAGCGCCTGTTGGTTTCTTGAGAAAATAGTGAGACTGGTTAATAAGATTTCTGCAGGTAAGTGCATTTAAATTAAATTTATACTTTATTTTAAAATATCACAACACAGTATTAATACCCCCCTCTCCACCTGTGACCAAGCGTGGTATTGTGATCTCCCCCCCCCTGTCCTTCCCCGAAATCAGTCAAGTGGTATGGGTGCGTTCTCTTAGTAGGGTTTAAAGTACCCTGCTCTATTGATGGTTTTAATTCATTTAAATGACTTTAAGGAACAGAATAAAAACACTTTACACACGTCAACCTCTTTCACTAACCATTACAATACAATCGTTCCTTCATTTCAAATAAGTAAAGAAATTTTCACTGACTAAATAAAATAAAAACGCCAAATTTATATTGTACAAATAAAAAATATAGATCCTACACGGACAACAATTTAGGGGAACATATTCCCAGCACATACGGATGTCCGATTTTGTGACATTACTTATACGTAAAAAATTACGTTCTGTCTTTTCAAAGAGCCTGGTGAGAAGGTGAATAGAGTACAGCAAAGGCCCTACTCTATACTGGGAACTGCAACAGACTGGATATTTATATGGAAACGAGTGAGAAACATTACCAGACCCCACTGGATATATGTCCCTCTGGAGATCAAATATCCTCATATATTCAAAATCTACACAACATCTGATATTAGTGGAGTCGACAGTCCCGTGGGAAACTTCACCAATTCGGATAGATTACAACAACAGAACTTTACGCCGTAGAAGTTGGTGCCAAAGGTCTACCGGCTAAGACGATAACCTATTAAAAAAACTGGGGTTAACAAGACCATTAGTGAGCTCTTATACGGAAACAGTGTCGAAGACGTCTCTTGCAGCCTCGTACCACATTTGGATAGGGGCGTGGAGGTAGTCACTGAGTTCAGATAGTGCACGTCCGAGTAACGGGTCAGACTCGCTGATGAGGCCCGGCCCGACCGAAACGTCCAGTCGACTGATAAGCACGCATGGCGGCCGCCAAACAAACTGATTATGTGACTTCCTCCCTGTCTTCAATGGGCCCAGGAAATGCTCTTGGTGAAGTCATTGCAAGCCGAGTTTGTTTCTCTTCTCATCTCTTTTATTTTCAATAAAAACAAGCGATACAGGTGTATGCAACAAAATAAGCCTATAAATGTATTAATATACAATAGATCGACAACAAGAGGTCATACGCCACATATTGGCGCTAGTGTCGCCAATTTCATACTTTCAATCGAAAGTTCAAGTCAAGCCCCTTCATATGAATGCAGAAAGTTGCGCATATTTGCCACGCATCATAATTTCCTGGCGCAACAATATTAGGTCTTTTTTGTTAGAAATATATTTCAAGTAGAATCATAAAGGGTTTTGTCGTTCGCTGGACTTGTAAACTTAATGTGCAAACTATATGAAATTACAACAATTTTTATAATGCCTATTGCATAAAATTTTCATTACAGCGTTAAATTTTTTCACTTTTTAATCACATACGCACAGAAATTTATATAAAAATCTCCACCTTTAAACATATTACTATGCCTCGAATTCTAATCACAAAATTTGTGCGTTCATAGTCCAAAAAATGTGAAATCTAAATCCATTACAAAGTTTAGTTACACAAATTTAGTTTCATTTCACACATAAATCTTTCATACAAAAAAAATATTCTAGCTTAATCGAACACACCGAAAAATGTGAATATATGGATAGGTTATTTTCTCACACTAACTGACTTATACAACCACACACCAGTGTTGCCAGATTTTTTAAGAACATTTCGGCCAATTTGTATTTTAAGTAGTCCAATTTACATAATTTGTATGAAAAATTTTGAAAAACCATAAAATTGAGTAGCCCAACCATAAATTTTCAGCAACATCTTTTGAGGATTTTTCCTCGCAAGTAGCCCAATCGGCGATAATTTGCCCAACCTGGCAACACTATGCAATACAGAAGAAAGACGCAAATTTATTTTCTATAGGAGTAAAGACAAGCATAATTTTGCGTCAATGAACATAACTGCGATATAATAAATCAAGCAATCAGCAAATATTATGGCAATTTAATCTAAAATGTATTAATACTGATTTCATGTTAAAATATATTACGTAAACTTTAGACAACGGCTGTTTTGAATCAATTTAGGCGCCCACTAAGAGACCATCAATTGCGTAATATCATTGATGACTTTCGCAATGTTATTCGAGGTTATATTAAATTTATTCAATGAGGTGAGAATGCGTGTTGGTGTAGTAAATTTACATCCTGAGTATGCAAAAAATCATAACGATAGATTTTTTTTTATATTAGGTAATATATCTCTAGTTCAATATTAAAGTACAAAGATCTGCTAAAAAAATGTTACATTTACATTAATTTTCATGCTACAATTTTTTTTATTAAACACTATTAAAACCAATTCAGTGAATCAGTAGAAAAAAGATCAATCTATTTGGTGACATAAAAGTCGATTTCTAAATTAACATCGCATACAGATATATCATCGATTATGATTTTTTGCTAGACATTTTAAATTTAATTTCACTGAGGTATGGTAGACGAAACTGACATTCCGTTTCAATCGTGGACAACTAATCCATTGTTGCTAAACAAACAGAAATCTCAGCGTGCGACGTTTTGTTTCATTAAGTAAATGTTTTCTTTTACTACTCATGGACAGGAATAAATTCATACATCTGTGCTTCTATTATATTGTTTGTCCAATGTCCAATGTATTGAAATGTTTTCTTGTTTTGTTTTTTTTTTATGGAAACTGACACGGATGGCTACATCACCTAATGCACCAGTTTTTCTGGTACCAGTGATGTCAGCCTAATCACCTTGGTAAATTATGTAGGTAGGTGTCATGTCAGCACTTCCCCCAATTCCAGCCGGCTACACTGAACTGGATGGAAAACGCGAACTATGTTTCATAGCCGCTTCGACCGACCTTCCTTCAGTGCGGTGATACCAACCCATTACATTGAATTTTTCAACCTTCTTATTAGACATTTAGGATAGGCGCATGTGATAACGGCGGCAGACATTAGCATGTTATTTGATCAGAAACATTGACGCGAACGGTGCATACATTTTATTGTTTCAAAATATAGAATGTCTAGGTGTATGTGTGATGTTTCATTAAAACAGCAAAATTTTTTTGTAGTTGCAAAAATTCATCGACCGAAAATAATATCGACCAATGTCCATTTATATCAAACAATTTTGAAAATATTTTTAGATATGCATGAAAAAATAACATTAGTTTCAGATAAAAACTGTTTATATATATAGGTACTACATGAAATTATATAAAAATATATACCTACATAAATAAAAAGGCTATTACGTTCAAGTACTGCATTAAATTTTCAACAAATACATAAATGGGTCCAATATTTTCGCTTTATCACAAATACACAGAAATTCTCATGAAACTCCCTTCCTTTCAACATTAGCTACGTTCCAAATTTTTAACGCAAATATTTAGGTCCATAGTCCAAAAAATATGAAATCGAAATTCCTAAGAGCTACGTTACAATGTGGATACAAAATCTATAATTATCGTAGAGTACACGTCTCAATGGATGTTTGTACAATATTGTATATATTTTACATGTTAGGAACCAAGGTTTTGCATCAAATCATAATTGCATTGCTTTTAAACTACGCATGCAACCGATTACGATACTATTAATCGCCGATTATTTGTCCGATTACGATAAATTGGAAATAAAACTCGATTATTGACACAATTATTTACCGATTAACAATACATAAATAATACTTAAAAGCGCCAAATTGGTATTTGTAAGTTTCCATATTATTCTAAAACTAGACAGCAGCTCAGAGGATCGAAAATTTGATCAATTAAGCCCTTTAAAAACAGTATATTTTCGTTATTTGAATTGCATATTCCTTATACTTTTGCGTTGAGTACAAGGAAAACAAAATTAAATATAAATTATAAGATACCTACTAAAAATTAAAATTTATTCAACAATATATATTTAATAAATTTTCATACAGTGATAGATCGGAATCGGAATCACTAATCGCCGATTAATGGTTAAAGTGATCGTAATCGGTAAATCTTTAAATCGTTGAAAACACATTTTAAACATCTTGGAATAAACCAATTCCATACAGATTGTAATCGGCACTTTTATCATTTACCACCTTTGAGTAAATATAGATCCACAAACAAGAAAATCTAATTCTTGTATTCTTTGCTTTGGTTAATCATGGATTAGCCCTTTAGCGATTTTTTTTTTGCAATAGAATTTGGATTATACTTGTCAATTTAAATATACAATATTAGCTTAAAAGTCAAAAGACTCGTACAGTTGTGAATTGTTGTCAAAATTTCATTATTTGTCTGTGATTCTGTTAAAAGCATTATCTTTACATGAATCATAAATAGGTATATTTTTCCTACATTTAAGTACAATGTTTTTTTTAGTGCCACTAAAACTAATTTCGTCAATTCACTGGTAAATCTTATGGTGTAAAACACTTTTCTCTTTATATTACACAGATGCAAAGTTTAGTGTAGAATTTAGAGAGCGTCTAAAGTGCAAATGGTCTAAACTCGCAAAAAATTCGACAAAAATAAACGGTAGGGCAAACCCCACAAACTTTCTCGCTTTATTTGAAAACTCAAAGATAAATTTTGTATGGAGAATTATTGTCCAATTTGTATGGAAGTTACGTTCGAGTTTTGCTGGAAAACCCGATTATAGTTACTATTACATTATGAATAAGTTGACTATGTGCAAAATATAAGCAAATTGTCTACCTTTTTTGGGAAAATCAATTTAATAAAAAAAAAATTTATTGTTGCTACTCCTATTTACGATTTTTTTAAAACTAAAAAACACATCTGGAGAAAGAAATAAACTCCTTAATGTGAATTTTTTATGAAATCGGCTTAACGGTTTAAAGGTGTAAAATCCACTGATACACGCCATCGTCACTTAATTCATTACAGATCTACAATCAGTCAAAATCTCAATTTCGAAATTTCTGAAAAAAAATAATATCACTGGATCAAATTGTCTAAAAAATATAAGAGAATATTGGTTGGGTCAAGCTATAGGTTCACCATACATATTCGGGCCCATTGGCAGTAGAGGCGAGCGACCGCTCTTTAGTTATCCAGCATGCATAACGTTCTGGCTATCTGCAAGCCCTCTAGTCTACGATTACTAGGATGCAGATACCACAGTAAAGGTTACTTAGAAATTGCTGTTCACAACAGAAATAGTCCGAATTTGGACACAGTTTATTCTTTGGTATTTATCTGTAATTTATTTTGTGTCAACAGTTATAAAGTATTTATTTATCAATTCATGTTTCGGCCTAAAAATCGTCTAGACTTTCTTTACTTTAGGCACTCTAAAACGTCTAAAACTAAATTTCGGTAAGTTTAAAAGCGGGTACACATCTTAAAGTAGGCTATTTTGTAAACACTAATAGAAGGCATTAGAAGTGGGATATTACATACATCACAAGATAAAAAATTTTACTATCATTATCGATGATACATGAAAAGTGTTATTTCATACAAAATACATAGGTAGGTTTTGAACATATGTGCCAACGCTAAGTGATAATTCTGTACCACTAAATGAGCCAATGATTCACAGGGTTCCATTCCCCTGTGAATAATTCCTGTAAATAAATCAAACCATGTCCGTTGTGAAATGTTTGCAAATTCCTTACCACAAGTAAAGTTACTCTTTTTGAAGTACCAAACTAGCGTACATTGGCTGTCAAACTAGCCGGAATTAGAGACCAATCACTTACAATATGATCGGATTGCTTCGCTAAACGAAAACTTCAGGTGTAAATCTGCTTATATTAGCAGTATAAGGGCGAATGTAAGTAATCGCATATGACAATCATTCCACCATCTGACACCTGAAATTGACTATGGGTCATCATTACAACAGTTTTGGTGTGAACAGCCTCCAATGACAACATTTCGAAACAGTGAGACCGATCAGAACGTTTAAAATTCAAATAGTCTAAACAAATAAATCAAACGAATTTGTCTAAAGATAATTTGTAAGACAATTTTGGTAAAATTAGATGTTTTCACTTGCATTTCAAGTGGACTAAACGTCTGAATTTGAGGTTGAAATTTCAGCCACAAAGACCACAAATTATGGTAATCCAATAGCCTCGTACAAGCATAGCGTTCAAAGTTAATCTCAAATGAATAGTAACTTAGATTAGTTATAAATTTCTGAAAAGAATAATAAGCAAATATTGGTCAATTAATAAAAACACCAGCTTGATTTAATGCTTTATTCTTTATACACATCAAACGTTTAGACTCTTTGATTTTAGACGCTTTGACTTAGATGATCTGATCTTTAGACCGAATGTGTAAACGGACCTCTAAAAAAAGGTCTACAAAATTGTCACAACTCATTAGAACGTGGGATATCAGCCGAAGAGTGATTCCAAGTCGTGCTCATACAATGCTATGAGTAACATGATACCGATGCCCGTACACAGACCGAACAGTTGCAGCATGCATTGACAGAAGGTCCCTTCTTTGCTGTGCGAAGAACTCAACTCAGGGACCTGCGGAAAAGATATATTTAGATGAGTTTTAATGATACTCCAACTGGGTGTGTGGGGCAGATAGTACTAAGGCACATAGTACTAAGGAAGGTGATTAAAAGTGGTCTCGTTTGGCCTCATATTGGGGCCAATTGTCATTCATAATTCATCTGGTTGTCACAAACATTTAAAAAGTATGTATATGAAATTTTGGGGTGAGCTCATGATGAAAGGTGAACATTTTGGATGTTTACTGGCATGAGTCAGATTGTTAATTTAAAACCCAAATGGTCCAAATATTTGGGCCATTACAAATATTTGTTCCTTTTGGAACAAAAAAAAAAACTAAATTCTATCTTTGTCCACACATGCATAGTTCAATATGCTGGCAAATACTGGCTCACTATCAGTTGTGCGTTTGGTTTTTCTACACAGATCAATTGGCCACTGGCGCATGTTGGACGAAAGCGTCCACACTTGGCCAAGCATTCGGCATACACCCAACACTCCGCAACACGGATCCATTATTTGCCCGCGACACACCTGTCGTCGTTCCATCTAGTGGATGTTCTCTCCACACTTCACTATGCAAAGTACCA
The DNA here is from genome assembly GCA_009867175.2 of Adela reaumurella. Classification (NCBI taxonomy): domain Eukaryota; kingdom Metazoa; phylum Arthropoda; class Insecta; order Lepidoptera; family Adelidae; genus Adela; species Adela reaumurella. The sequence continues at coordinate 12,174 of WYDE02244341.1, forward strand.
GTGTAGAACTCGTGCGCTCCAATGGCCATCACGCCCTGCGGTTCATGTTTTCAGACCGCTGCTATTTAAGCTTTGCCACTATGTACAATGTCTAATACTTTGGTGCGACGACCACCTTTTCTCGTAACAATATTTCCAGCATGGTTAATTCCTTAGCTTGCTGAGGGACTTGTACCATTTGGACTATCCCATGTGTTAGAGCCCACGCTTCACATTTGTACATACCATGACCAAGAGTACGCACTGGTTTTACATCTAGAGGCATGTGCCAAGGTGTAACGAAAAAATGGAACTCACAAGGTCAGCGAGAGCGATGTATATGAAGAGCCCGGCAGCAACCGCAAACACCCAGCTGGTAGCAGCAGGCGCATGGCCAACCAGCACGCCACACACCATGCCGGCCACGCACAGCACCGACGACAGTATGTTGTAGAAGATGGCGCGCCGCACGGACATGCCCGCCTTCAGCAGAACCGCAAAGTCGCCCAGCTCATGTGGCAATTCATGGCAAAGCACTGCGATTGCCGTTGAAAACCCGACCGCGATGTTAGACGCAAACGCAGCACCTGGAATAATACAAATAAATAAAACCAGCTCTTAGAGGAAAACAGTGCATGGGCAGCCCTAGGAGAGACCACGTACAGGCAAACGTAACGTAGGATGCAAAATGGGAGAACAATGGCATCACTGTATAAACTAGTCCATGATTTAATTTTGATTATTTTTTATTGTATATTCATCATCCATAGGCAGTACACTGCAACCAAATTTGTCACATTAGTATGGGCAGGAGAGTACAGGCAGTGGAGCCCAGTTGTCACTGCGACTTAGATCTTTGTGACCTATCATAAGCAGAGGTCGGATGTTCGGATGCATATTTACAGGATATACGAGCAAACGCCTTACTCTACGTCATACGGAAATCATTTCAAAACCTAACGATAGAGACATTAATCAAAATCTACAAATCTCATATTAGACCTCTTCTGGAATATGGATATAAAGATAGAATCGTTACTTCGTCAAAGACATTACTCTCATAGCAGAAGGTCAAAGAAGAGCGACCAAGTTATCAAAAGCACTGAAGCGGAAAACATACGAGGAAAGACTGAAAGTGCTCAACCTGACAACATTGGAGCAAGGTAGAGAAAGGGTTGGCCTCATAAAAACATACAAGATTCTTAATCAGCAATATGATTGTCTAGAACTATAAAACCTCTTCACTAGAAATACAAATAGTCATCTCTGAGGCCATAACTTGAAGCTAAATGTCACTGTCAGTTAAACACATCTGTGAAGGCACTTCCTGTCAAATACAGTAGTGGAAATGTGGAACAAACTACCTGAAGATGTCGTACAAGCACCCAACACTAATTCCTTTAAAAATAAGCTTGACAAACACCTAAAAGCACTAAACTAAATTAACATACAAATAAAAACAATATAGCACCAGTGAACTTAGACATTAACTCATCAGTTTCGGCTGTTCGTTCATCTAATAAGTTATTTAAAAAAAATGTAAATTAAAATTAATAATTTTTCGACAATTACCCAGCACTTTAACTTTAGGTAAATATGCATCAGAATATCAGATCTCTCAGCTGGTATAAAAAAGTGAAATAAAGAATTGTAAATTAATTCCTGTTGGGATAGTTTCTTTAGCAGCTTAATGTGTCTAAACTTCACTTCTGCTCTGTTATAGAAGTGCTTGCATCTGTTGGTCTTGTGTTCTGTGTTTATCATATACTAAGTAAGTAATTCTTCTAAGTAATTCGGGTTTGGTGAGGTTATTTATATAAGATAAACTCGATGAATATAAAGTGCAAATCGCCTTAAATGAAACAAGTAAAGAAAAAAATTACACCACCGTTTCAAACATTCTAAAATATTGTAAATACAGCTACCCAATCTGAATAGATTGGGTAGCTGTATTTCTATAGTTTCTCTCAATGAGTCAACATCAAATCCAAGTCAAGATCAA
>WYDE02244452.1:0-14149 GCA_009867175.2 Adela reaumurella
AGGTGGATACAACGCTCCCCATTGGTTGTTGCGAATGTGTTTGTGCTTACGTCCGTGTGAATTTTGATTATGTGTGACCCAAAACTGGCGACAGCGTGCTCCCATACAAAGCGGCAATGATTTCACTTCCTGTCTATTTATTCTTCCAAGGTATGGATGTAAGTACGAGTACCAAGGGTAATTTTTGTTACATTTCACTCTGTCATTTCTATAAATTTATGGCATAACTTTTGTTTATGGAAACGCAAGACACTTGGTGCAGTCAGCATCAATTGGCATTCGGTTTCAAACGCGGCCTGCGAATGCTATGCCGGTATGCTATGCCTTTTTACGCTTCGTTTGAAGGATTCCAAATCATAAACTGCATGAAACCCATCGGGAGGAAGTGCATTCCAAAGTTTCGCAGTGTGGAAGATAAAATAAACAGTGGAACGCTTAGTCAGTACTTTAGGCAGCTCTACAGTAAAGGGATACATCCCCTGCCTGCCAAGCGTGGGCCTATGGTGAAGAGCACCTCAGAGCATTCGCCGTGGAACAGCCGATAGAACACACTTAGTGAACCAATATCTCCGCGGGGCTGCAATGGTTCTAGTTTGAAAGACTGTGCGAACTGCGCGACTTTTGACAGAGTCCAAAAAGCCAATTCGATATTGACCGGATCCACCCCAGAGATGCGAGCCATACGCCGCGCGTGACCTCACCTGCGACTTGAATAGCAGCAGGATTTGGTCAGGAGTGAAGTATTTAAGCGCCTTATTCAGAACGCCCTGTTTTTTTTTTTTTTTTTTTTAGTCGAGCTTAACTTTGTCCTAGATTTGACGGCCGAAGTTGAGTTAAATCTAATCCAAGGATACCTACTGAAGTGGTCATCGACATTCAGCCTTGTGTCCTAGAATTCAGGAGCTGAACGAGATGGCGAGTTTTTCGCACTAAACACACACGCCCGGGTTTTCTTGACCCTTTTGTGAGATCAGATGCAGGCTCAATTGCATCAACAGCATTGCGCCTGCTTTCCTCAATCACATATTTACAGGCACTGGGCCGGCTTCCATAGCGTACTTAAACCGTGCTGTCATTTGTATAGCAATGGATATTACAAAGAGATAATAAGTCATTGATATGCAGAAGTTACATGGTTGGCGATACCACGGAGCCTTGGGGGACGCAAGCGTTCACTGCCATGGCATCGTAGCAGCAACCGTCTACTAGGAACTGCATGCTGCGGCTATGCAGGAAGTCGGCGATGCAGTTGCACAGATCGGAGAGGAGGCCGTAGGCCGGTACCTTTTAAAGAAGTGTCTTCTACTAGACGCGATCACAGGCCTTTGATATGTCTAGACCAATCGCCATAGTTTCACCAAAGTCCTGAAGCGATTGACCCCAGAGGTGGTTCACATACACTAGGAGCCGAATGAACGTTTTTGCCTAAAGCCGTATTGTCGGTTCGGAGATGAGGTCGATGTTCTCAAGATACGTCTCAATAGCATTAATAATTCGCTCCATGACCTTGAAAAGCACGGAAGTAACTGTTATCGGACGATAGTTGATAGGGTCAGAACGATCCCCTTTTTTGGAATTGGACGGACGTGGGGAGATTTCCAAGCCGATGGTACACCGCCGGAGGAATAAGACAGGCGAGTCAAGCGTGTGATGACAGGGGCCAGCTCGGGAGCACACTTCTTCGTCACACGGGAAGTGATCTTGTCAGGTCCACTTGCTTTCCTGACATCCAAATCGAGCAGCACTACTTACTTACTTGGTAAGTATATACTCATGCATTGTGTGAAAACAGAGAATGTATGTAACCTGGTACCTATGCTTCAAGAAAACCGTCAAAAGGTCCTGTCTCACCGGTATAATATATCGGTATATATAATACCTATCCGAACGAAACCGAATGCTTTTGTGAGTAATCGATGCATTATTCCACGCTGACGGATCCAAGTGTCCCATGTATCCATAAAAAAAACAGGAATAAACAATACAAACCAAGTCATCAAATTTACTTGCCCCTAAAATTACGACGATGGCGACAGAACATTTCTACGATGAAGGATAGAGCTGAAATGGTCCACCCTACGGTTATAAGAGTCCAGCAGCCAGTGAAGTTATAAAATGTAAGGGATCGTGGCTCCTTCTCGTTCTTCGAGTTGACACCGCCAGATAAAGCTTCTTTCAAAACATTTCTGGCTGGAGCGTAGTTACCGTACAGCCTCTGCGAAAACCCGCCCTCCATCGCGACTGAAAGCAAACGACTTATCGGTGACGCCAACGGAGAGTACTTCTTGAAATAAATCACTGTTGGGCTGTTGACGATTTTTAATGGTAGTATCTGCAGTCTACTCTTTCCGTTGTGACTTTTCAGGATCTCTAAAACAAGTTCAATGTTCACGGCCATCGTGAATTCTAATTCTGCGGAGGCCATCTTCAGCAGCGTAGAATTTATCTGACCAGCCTGCAGGTCCTTCCATCCCTCGTGTATCCACCGCTCGTCCCGAAAGTATTCTTTCAGAGAACTGACTCCGCCGAATGGAATTTTGTTATTGAGAGATACCTCCTCGAAAGTTTTGTAGTTTTCGGCGTACCTGTTCATTTCTAGGGAACTAATGAGTACCGCCTGATATCCAGCCCTAATCAAAAACGAAAAAATAACCCAGAATATGAAAATAACCGCTATAGCAGGCTTCAAAGGAGTTCTGTCTACAGGCATTCCCATAAATAGAAACCACGACCAAAATAGCAAATTCCTTTTAAAAAAGTCTATCTTTAGGACCTTTCTTATTTTATTCCACTTTCGGGTCTTCGTCAGATAATGAAGTACCGCCACCAGCGCAAACGTCCCGAAAAGTACAACTCTCACGCCGAAAGTGTACGGATATACGAGCTTCTCCCATCCAGGCTTCGGTGGAGAGGGTGAAGTCACCCAAACGATGTCAAGGCTATTATAAGGGACAGAAATGTGAAAGTGCACGTAGCGCTGATAAGTTAGCGCAGCAGAAGTCATTGAGAAATTTGCTTTTCTTTTGTAGACATCGCCCAAAGATCCGGTCCACTCGAGGTTCTCGAAGTGTCCCCAGCCTTCACCGTGGGGTGCGGTTACCACCTCGAGACTGGCGTTCAGTAGCTTGGCTAGAAGCAGCAAGAGATCTCCGTCGCTTCCGGACACCTTAGTTCCGTTCTCTATGTATACGAATGGGGGCTGCTTAAACGTCGACGCGATGATAGGACATTTGTGTAAATTACTCAGCTTTTCCGGATACATACCTTTAAAACAATAATCATTAGCAGATACATCGGTCTTCATCAGTAGATGCGGACGTGTGTCCTCACAGTGACCGGGTCCAAATGGAAAATACGTGAAACATTTACAAACACCGATACGCTCTGCCGACCTAACAAAGACGACGTTCACAATTCGGCGATTCCAGCATTGCTTCATCACCTCGGACTCGTCGCAGTGTGGGTCAGTGCAGACGACAAGGAAGCGACCCGTGTTGTCCATGTTGTATTTCGACAGTAGACGAAGGATTTGTCCGATCTCTGCGAGAGTCTTGCCGTAGAGGACGAACTGTGTAAGGTGGGCTCTCGCTATCCACGCGAGGGACTGCTCACAGCTGACGCCCACGGTGTTGCCGTAAGCCCGGATGAAGTCACTCACGCCAAGACCTGTTGACTCGATGAAGAGAACTAGAGTGACGTATCTCCACTCGAAGTTGAGGCTAGCGATTTTAGCAGCGTATTCGGCCAGCACCCGGAGGTGCCAAGAGTCGTAGGGCAACATGAACTCCATAGTTCTATTAGACATCATAACATCAGTGCAGACTGCAGATCTTAATGGCGTTGTGGTTCACTACTTACAAATGTGTTGCGTAAGGTTACAATCGCTGACAACACAGCCCAAGATCTGCACTGCTCAGCGGTTACAATACAAATCACAATTTATTTCATTAATTTGGAAACAGATCGTTATAGTGCATTTAGTAAATTGATGGCTGGCATGTGAATGCATTACGCCTTATCAATTTAGAATCACGGAATTCATGTTTCGTAATAGTATTAGGGAGTGGTTTGTCACGAAACACAAACCTATCATACGCTTTGATGTAAAAGTATCCATTTAGGTATGCACAAATGTATATGTCATAGAGTTACATGTGCATACCTACAATTATATAGGTGCATATTGTAGATACATTACGCATACACAATGTACCTATGTATCTATGAATACTTTGTTTTTTATACCATACATAACATACATATCACTCACGCTGAATCCCGACAATCGCGGTAAGCAGAGCAATCAGTGTTGTGCTGCGAGAACTCCGGTAAATTACAGCACAACACCGACTAACACATTTCGCAAGTTATTCGGACAAGATATCAAGCAGCATGTAAGGCACGAAGACCCATCTACTACATGAATGGGTAGAAGTACCGTGCCAAGGTGAGAGGTGGCGAGCCTGTCGCCCTTTAGCACGGCATCTTGTCCTTATCCCTTAGTCCCCTTTTACGACATGCGTAGGAAGAGATGCAGTGGGGTCATTCTTTTAAGTACCGGCCCACCGATTTAAATTAGCGCATGCATTACCGGTTTTTATTAGATTGCATCATTAATTATGAAATATACATATACAGTGAGTCCTTCCAAGCTTAGATAAATTATATTAACACCAGAATTATCGAAATCGGTTAAGTCCTTATTGCGTTATAGAGGAAAAAACATACATTGCTTATAGAACGTAAAGAAATGCTTGTTTGAGAATACATGATTTATTTAATAGACCAGCCTCAGTAATAGACCAGCACCAGAACGAACAGAATAAACAGAATAAATTGTTTGCATGTCAAATCCAACCAATCAGACAGCGTTTATATTTATAGATGGTTCAATCCACAAAGACGCGCCCCACTACTTTTTTGTTCTGGGGAGGCAGCGCGCGGTACGTGCGGTTACCCCGCATGGTGTGGAACGATACTCTGACTACATGACTACCTCTGAATGAAGGTCGGTCGAAGCGGCTATGAAACATAGTTCATATTTTCCGTCCAGTTATGTGAATCCGGCTGGAATTGAGGGAAGTGCTGTCTTGGCACCACCTACATAACTCACCAAGGTACTTAGGCTGACATCACTGGTACCAGAAGAACTGGTGCATTAGGTGATGTAGCCATCTGTGTAAAAAAAAATCGTCGAAACTGAATTAATGAATTGCAGCCGGAACTGGTGCGGAAATACCGCTACCCGCTGGAGGAGCACCAGGTGACCACAGCCGATGGGTACATCCTGACAATGCACCGCATCCCGCACGGCAGAGACCACAACAACCGCCCAGGTCCGAGACCGGTCGTCTTCCTGCAGCACGGACTGCTCTCATCCTCCGCCGACTGGGTCCTCATGGGTCCAGGCAAGGGACTCGGTATGATACCGTTATTTACTTGCTTACACCAGGCTTGTCTAGGTAGTCACTATTGTCGAACGAACATCGACTACGGACTAAAGAGGCTGGGAGGAATAGAAGATGGTAGATTAGCCTTTGGCAACGCAATATGCGGTTCAATCTCTTGAAACTTTCAATATTTTCTGTAATACTTCCTTTTTAATCTGTATTTAATTGTACATGAGGTGGCAAAAATCAAATGGAAGCGTGGGAGACACGTGAATCGCAGGAATGACGGCCGTTGGAGCATACCCGTCATTCACTGGCGACCTTGGACAGGAAATCAACTTTTGGGAAGATCACTAGGCTCTAGACTGCGGGTTGCGGAGGAGCCTAGTAGGTCGTGGGTTCGATACCTGGTATGCTCACAATTTTTCCGGATTTTAAAATATCGATTAAAATTTGTGTGCAAAATTACAATATGGGGTGCAGGAAAATACCGTGAGGAAACCTGTATACTAACAATACGAATGTGTTGTAGTGTATAAAGGTTGACTGGAAGAGATTGCCTCCTGCAATAAGTCCGCCTTCTGCTAAGCATAAAAGTCTATATTTATTATTTGTGTATACTGTGCATTTATTGCATATTACTGGTTTCAATAACATCACTGGGTATGCAGCGCTTTCCAAACTGAAAATGTCCCTAGTATACTTAGATCGGACAGGATCTGATTGTAATTTTATCTGTATAATTGTAAATATTTTAAAATGTTTACAGGATATCTGCTCGCTGAAGCAGGATACGACGTGTGGATGGGCAACGCCCGCGGCAACTACTACTCCAGAACGCACCTGACCCTACGCCCGGACGCACTCTTGAACACAGACTACTGGGACTTCAGCTGGCATCAAATCGGCTGCTTCGACATCACCACCATGATCGACCGTGCACTTTGGGAAACAGGACGAAGACGGCTGCATTATATTGGACATTCGCAAGGGACCACCGCCTTCTTTGTGCTGGCGTCAGTGCGACCTGAGTACAACGACAAGATCATCTCCATGCACGCCCTGGCGCCGGTCGCGTTCATGGGCAATGTTGATAATCTCTTTATGAGGGCCATTGCTCCTTTCTCTCACAGTATCGAGGTAAGTTTGATTGAATACATCGAGCACGTAAGCAAAGTGTGTGAAGATCACCCGCCAGATGTGACGACGACATCAGATACGTCGCGGGCAAACGATGGATCCGTGCTGCCGAGTGCCGGGAAGGTTGGAAACAAATTAGAGTTGGTCATGTTTAGCAGTGGGCGGTTATACTCTAAAAAATTAGCGAATATTAAAATGTACGTAAATTAAATTTCTTCGATTTGCCTTATTATCATGAGCCATTAAATTGTGGCCTAGTTTCCAATTCAACCAAATAATCCTCTATCGAGGAGTGCGCCTTGATGAACAGAAACGCCTTATTTCTCCGAGACGAACGAGCCGAGCACTCTCCTGGCCTAATCCTGACTTTGGGCCCAATCACAGCATGTACCTATTTGTCATGCCATTTTTTACATTGCGACATTGGTCACAAGAACGAGTCGTGTAGTCTTGACTGACTTTTTGACGTGAAACCGACTGAGTTTACGCCTCATGTATGTACCCTACAACCACTGCCTACAACCTCCACGATACACCATCCAGTCAGTGTTATAATACCGAGGAATTTCCTATTTTTTTTTCAGTTTAATGAAATAGGGTAAACTGAGAATGACAGTGAAATAACTTTTTCAATATCTTTTAAAACGACGAAGTTATAGGAAATGAAATTTAATAGAAGTCCTATAGAAGTCCCCTACTACGCGTGACGTCACCGTTGCTCTAGTTCTCCCGTCCGTACCATACTGACTACGTTACCTACGCTGCTTCTGCTCTAGGTAGACATGCCTAAATATTACCATATAAGAAGATGTGCAATCACGGATACCCAAAGTTTATGTACATTTCTTATTTCATATAGAAAAGATGCAGAAAGGTTAGCTATATACTGGTTAAGTAGTAGTAGGTAGATATTTATTTCGAGACTTTGATTCCTTTGATTTCAGCACTAGTGTATGACGTATTATTGCAAAAAAAAAAAATCATAATTATGCCTACATATACTCCTGGCAGTTTACTGGAGAGACCTTTCTCCATTATTTGGTTTTTAGTCTTTACTATAACGGTAGAACGATCGGCGAGATGGGCAGCGCAACTGTGACGCTGCATGTAGGTACTAATCGTTTCACTCGGCTCGCGCGCAATTTAATTATCAAAGTAATATAAAATTAAAGTTAATAACTTTGTCATTTTTTGAAAACATGACAATAATTCTTTCAGTTTTAGTATTGAGACCCTGAATCCAATTAAATAAGACTAAAGTTTGTAACATTTTCTTTGAAAGGAAACTACCACAATTAGGAAGAACCGCGTCTACGATAAAATCTAATGTGGCCACATACAATACGAACGGCACACTTCTGCACGTGGAAGATTAGTTCCGCGAATAAAATACATAGCTCCCATTGAGTTCTGATGTAATTACAGTTTTTACTTAATCGTGAAGTAACGCTGCAGTCGATGCACCAGATAAATTAACATTGAAAAATACAAAGAAAAATAACTGTCCAACGTTTAGAACGTTGCCTATGCAGTCAAACGTGCTCAAAGCGAGGAGATCGCTAAAGAAAATGTTAAGTAACGCCATCTAGCAGGCACAAGCGGAACTACCAGATGCATTAACGAGGAACAATATGAAGACGAATTTCGTACACCGACATGTAGTCCGGGTAGCTCAGTTGGTTAGAGCATTGAGGGCTATACTCAAGAACGTGGGTTCGAGTCCCGCATCGGACAACACGTTGGTCAGTTATTTTTCTTTGTATTTTTTAAAGTTCATTTATCTGGTGCATCGACTGCAGAGTTACTTCACAATATAAAAAAAAAAATTATGTAAGAACAGTTTCGTCCACTTCCATTCCCCCTCCACTTCCATCATTTCTAATTGCCGTGTTAGCGAACCAATCATTATGGACTGGGAGGCAGTGAACAAAAAAAAACACGTGATTTTGTTATGAAAATGATAACACTGGTTTCTTATTTTTTCGCCATCAAGAATTTATCGGTCTGGCAACTGGAAGTCGTTGCTTTCAGAAATGGCAACACTTTAAAAGTTTAAAAATTCCTGTCTCAAATTCTGTTAGTTGGATCTGGAAAGTGTCCATACCTATAAGTAAATTAATACTTAGATAATGGTAACAATTTAAAACATCAAAAATTGTTTGAGGTTCAGCCTGCCAGACGACTGACAAATGACGAAAAAGTGTGGATAAGTCCTTTTTAAACTTGAAGGGTACGTTTTTCCAGTGGTCTGGCAGGATAAAGCTCAAATATTTTGCGATATTTTAAATTTTTACCGTTATCTATGTATCTACATTTTATTTCTGGATACTTTTCGGATGCAACTAATACCTTTAAAAATAGGAATTTTTAATATTTTTAAAATGTTGACACTTCCGAACGCAACAACTGGTCCATTTGCCAGACCGACAAATTCTTGATGCCAGAAAAAATAAGGAACACGACCAGTGTAATGATTGTAATAACAAAATAACGTGTTTTTTTTCTCTGCCTCCTAGACCATTATCAATTGTACGCTATTTACTTTGTGGTGTCGATTTCGAGCTCGGACTAAAGTGTCGTACTCGCCCTAGAGACGATTTTTGTCCTTGCCATCTTTGAATCGACCTCATTTACAGCATATGTGTATTCTATTTTGAATCGCATCGTATTCAATTTCGTTGTCTGTGAAAATGTAAAAAAATTTGAAAATTCTACTCAAATTAGGCAAATTTTTTTTGGTTGTTTTCCTTGCTAAGCATGCAAGTCACTTACTGAATGTTAATCAGAAAAATACGAAATTGATATGATAATCAATCGATGTAGACTACTTCGAATACTGAGTGAGCGTTAAGAAGATCCTGATGAATACGACAACAAATTGAAGAGAACCCGTCAGGTCCGGGTGGCGAACTTGGTATCGCAGTGACAGGTAATGCCAAACGTCCCGGGTTCAAATCCAGGTTCCTTTTTTCCTTTATTTTTTTTCCGCATTTTTCTGATTAAGATTAACTTCAAAATAAATTGACATTTTATATTTTAATGTGGTCGTGGACTTTACTACTAGACACGAGGAAGGTATGGTGACATTTGCATGTCTCAGAAAATCTAAATTACCTACATGGATCGAGCGGCGATCCCTTCCCCCTGCCTTCTTCCCCCACAGAATGTCATCTTCGCTTCACCTAAATGTTCTATAAACATTTCTATATCTTTATTTCTCAAATATGCATGCATTTTGTATTTGTATTTAATGTTTATCGTACACCATTTTGCTGTAAATTAAGGTACAAAATGACTGTCTATTGCAGATATGCATTATATTCTAGCAAACCTTTGGGATGTGGAAAAGGGTCTTGAAGTAGACATACGAGTAATAAAAGAGAGTAGTAGCAATTTAGATATATAAAGTTACAAATAGACATATATGCCAGAGTAATGTTATATTATTTAATGCTATTAAAATAATCCAATAAAATAATTAAATAGATATCTAAACAATATAATAAATAGTAAATACTAATACATATATAAATACAACTCATAAATAAATACATATCTAGCCAAGAGTGTCATTGTGCAGCAAGTGTTGCACTTATGAGGTCAAGTAATATTTGTAAATATTCCTTTTAAAATTATTGATATTAAACTAATATGTAGAGGCACTCGATTCCACAGCTTGGCTGCGCCAATCGTGAATGAGTCAGCGTAGAACGAACTAGAGTGTACCGGTATGTCTAGAAGTAAATTGTAAGTGGACCTCAAATTGAACCTATGGGAGCTGACATTGGATACGTTGACTAAAATATTTAGGTTCCAGTCAGCGTGCAGAAGATTTCTTGTTTATTTATGTTACATTAATTTTTTTTTACCTTATCTGTACAAGTTAAGTTGTTCTTGAAATAAATAAAAAAAAAGAAGAGAAGAAAATAATGTGAATATTTCTCATTTTAAGGATTACGAATTAGTAGCATTTGTGTTTTGTTTAACATTGCTCAAAATGTTTCTACATTGCGAGTTACGAGTGAAGACTTTTCCACGTCAAATGATTCCCGCACTCATCTAATAGAAATATTCAGCTGTCTTGAAGATGTCATGTCAGATTGTAAACGAGCACTCGCGACACATCTTCTGTCATGTCCGCACATTTGTCAACCGTAAAAAATTTTACAGTAAATCGTGCTACGTCGTAAATCGTGCCATATGTAATATTTATTCAGAGAAGACAAGTCGTACGTGAATATAAAATGAATTTTTTTTCAGCACGATTTTCTTATGACAATTTTTATGTAATTTTTTATGGAAACTGACACGTAAGGCTACATTACCTAATAATGCACCAGTTTTCTGGTTCCAGTGATGCCTAAACACCTTGGTGAGTTATGGTAGGTGCCACGTTAGCACTTCCTTCCCTAATATAAGTGAGAAGATCGCAATTCAGCGGGTCTACCGGCCTACCGAAAGTCGCCCAGGCGAATGAGAAATGATAGTGACACAGATAGTGAATTCTGTGTAATATCTATGTGCTTCCCGCTCGCACCTCTAACTCACTCGGTCGAGTGAGAGGACGCCCCGGTCACATGGCTGGTCTAATAAGTGACGGGATAAGAAGGTACTTAGAATTACTTTATCACGCTGAAGGTACTACAAGTTTTTTATAAAATTGGAACAGTTGACAAGAAAATTGGAAAAATTCGGGAAAAAGTGAAAGTGCTAATTTCTATTTGTATTTTGCTACTAAGTACACAATTATCGTTTGACAGTTAACTGTGATTGTAATTAGGTCTGTCGGATCAGTTAGGAATAGAAGTAGGAGTAGGAAAAGGAGTAGGGGTAGAAGTAGGGGTGGGAGTGAAATAAAAATACATAAATATAGACTTTATCTGCCGGAGGCAATCTCTTCCAGTCAACCTTTCTACACTACAATACATTAGTATTTTTAGTGTATAGGTTTCCTCATGGTGTTTTCCTTCACCGAGGGAGTAGGGGAAGGAGTAGGGGTTGGGGCATTGTTAGGGGTAGGCATAGGGGTAGAGATATGGTATTAGGGGTAAGGGTAGGGGAAGAGGTAGGGATATGGCAGGAGTAGGCGTAGGTAGGGATATGCTAGGGTAGGCGTATTGGTAAGGGTAGGGGTAGGAGTAGGAGTAAGGGTAGGGATTGGAGTAGGAGTGTGAAAAGAAATGTACATTATTCAGGCTATTCTTGTTAAATCATTCACTTCGCAGACGAAGTCACGCGGGTTAGTTACCTAGTTGCGAATATAAGATCTTTTATGAACTGGATTTTTTTTTACACACACAATATAATTCAACTAAAATTAAAAACTATATCTAATACGAAAATAAACTAACCTAACTATAAATAAATAACCTATAAAAAATATCTCACCCAAGTCTGCGGGGGTCCCGGCTTCGCAGAAGGAGCCAAGTACGCTCGCTGCGTTACCCCTTTGAATTTCTATGGAAATTCGCCGTATAAAGAAGGCCTTGGCGCGGTGGTCGCCAGATTTATCAATTCAGCGAAGGGCAGAAATTCAAAGTGGTCCCGCAAGAAGCTGTTCTTGGATTGTTTTGTTTGAAATTAGGAACCAGGAATTAGCTAGTAATATACCCGAATTATATGGAATTTCCAAGAGTTTAGTAATAAATTGTTATTATAGTATTAATAATTATATTAAAACTAAATCATATTTGTTTGTGCTCTATTTACATAGAGCTAGGCTGACGTGTGGTTGTGGTTTCCAGAGACCGTCATGATCGCACCGACGTTTAAGGCCAGGGCATCCTCGCCAGGTATACTACGAGACCGTGTGTTGGTGTAGTCGAACCTCCTGAAAACCATTTAACAGCTTACTATTTCTCTAATATAATTACGAAGAAAGTTGGAAGACAGATTAGAATACATTCATTTATATACATTTACCCATTATTAAAATATGTAACTGTAATTATTTTAAAAAAATACATATATTCCGGGATCAATTCTGCTTTCGTACCAGGAAAAAAAAACTTTTCCCTAAGATTATAATAAGTATCGTCGGATGATTGGATGGTTGATCCATTGAATTCTTCTTTAATTAAAGTTCTTACTTCACTGAGCTAAGTGGAAAAGTCTTGTGAAGAAAGAGCTAGAAAAATATCAGTAAATTAGAGTGTTGACAGTTTCTATACAGTGACGACACAGTGCCGACAAAAATCTCCAACTTTCCTCGTTACGTTTGAACTTGGATGAAAATGATAACTTTTAAGTGAACGAGTTCTCTTCTTACTAACGACCCTGTCTGAGTGTTGTTTTGGTGTTCATTTTGTTTTTTTTTTGTTTTATTTCGTTTGATTTACTTGGTTGTGTTTTGATATTATGTGATTTGTGCTCCCCGTTGTCTCTAGCTTTTGTCGTTTATTTTGATGTTTAAAATACATATATAGCGTCACGCCTGTTTCCCGGTGGGACAGGCAGAGACAACGGATCTCCACGTGCCACGATCCTGACACGCCTCTGCCGCTTCTTCCACTCTCTGATGTTTAATATATGTGTGGTAAGTAATATAATTAGATGTAAATTATTAGTTCCAGTTACAAACACAACTATAGTTACATACAATGTTACATGTTATGTTTCTAAACTCATCACTAATTCTTTATTTGTTAACGTGTTTTACTTGTCTTGTTTTGTACGTTTTAAATCAGTAATTATTTATAGGTATTAGTGAAATCAGCATTTTGAATCATCTGTCATATTCGTCAGATTTTAGAAATACCTACGTAGGTGCTAAATTGCTTGTGGGAGGTAATATCACCTAGAACATCAGTAGAAACACTATTAGTATGTAACCTGAATGCATTGTAACACTTTATTACTGCAATGTCAGGTGCGGTATGTCCTCGACCGACTATTCTCAATTTACGTACCTCTTTACGATCCAGCAGCGTCCGGCGTGGGTAGACCAATCTACTCGTTGGTAAGTATCTGCTCCTCCTCTAGATTTTGAACGAAAGTATGCAAAACTTTTTAACCTTGATTCCTTCAATTTGGACGGATACTTACGGTCCTCCGAAAGTAATTTTGAGAGATTTTATCTTCACTCGAATTTCCTTTAATCTGAGGTCGAAATCCCGAATTGCCGTCGTTGAGTTCGGAGGGTTTCTGCGAAATCCAAATTACAGCTTTAAGCTGTTGCTGACAACAATTAAAGTGACACTCAGATTGACTCTGCGGGAGGTCTGATATTGGATTTTTGGAAAAGTGTAGAAATAAAATCGAAGTCTATGTATTACGCCAGCGAGGCAACGGCAAATATTAATAATTGGTGAACGCTTGAACGTATTCATAGTTTTAATTTTATGGCGCCGTAATGTGTACCTACTTCAAGGTTCGGCTGAAGCTATACCGGTAGTCTGTCGTCAGTCAACTGTGGAATTCGTCTGCCTGTGTGATCGGAAGGTTAAATAAAATAAACATTTACATTTAATGGTCTTTAAAAATAGTATATTCATTATGTAAATCAGATAGAACTTAGTTTATATGGGATATTTCAGAAAAAGTGTTGAAAATATTCAAACAAAGATAGTCTGTTCAAACATAACATATTTTAGAACTCAACTCTGAAAGACTTTTTCAGT
>WYDE02244562.1:0-14149 GCA_009867175.2 Adela reaumurella
CACCACCTACATAACTTACCAAGGTGTTTAGGCTGACATCACTGGTACCAGAAGAACTGGTGCATTAGGTGATGTAGTCATCCGTGTCAGTTACCATAAAAAAAAGTGGAGATCCGTTGTCTCTGCATACCCCACTGGGAAACAGGCGTGACGCTATCTATGTACGTATGTATGTGTTTAATCCGAAGTCGTTGCCTTAAATTCAATTCAGTATGTGAAAAGAAAGAATTTTGTACGTGACACTTCTTTTAAATACTAATAATAAAAATCGCCATCCCCGTAAATTATAGCAGCAGTTGTTTAGCACACGGGCTTGTCTACAACCGAAATGATTGTCTTTAGAAACGGAAGAGATCGGATCGGAGTCATGTTCTGAGGTGTATATCAAATAACACTGCCATAAAACAGGTTGAACGGTTCAATTCGAATTCACTGATTTTCGAATTATTTCTAAATTATAGCTCAATCGGAATGGCACAGACTGACATACACTATCTCATATTACAGCTAGATCTGGTAACTGATAAATTCGCTTTTCTGAATTTGAATTATACTTCTTGAAATTTGTGTTATTAATTATTTAAGTTTTATTTGCGCTCCTTCTTGAGATGAGTACAATCTGAGTTGGTCACCCTCTTAAGCCAGGTATTTATTTACCCCAACCTTTTAAGTATTTTATATTAGCTCCCAGTTATACATTTGAAATGTAAATATAATCCCTGATACAGTTGAGTAACCTCAGTCATTCACAGATCGAAGGATCCAAGTTACAAATGAATGACTCATGAAAAACTTCCGGAGAGCCTGGCTGGGTTGGTGAGAGAGTTAGAGCACGCCTCGTTCGAGAGGTCGAGAGTTCGCGATGTGGTTGCGCACAACTTTTCCGGATTTTAAAATTCCGTTTAAGTTACACACAAATTTTAACTAAGATTTTGTTAAGGAAAACACCGCGAGGAAACCTGTACTTACACTAACAATCTTATGTGTTGTAGTGCATAAATAAGGGTTGACAGGAAGGTCGACTGGAACAGATCGTCACCAGCAATAAGCCCGCCTTCTGCTAAGCAGGCGTACCTATTTTTTTTTAAAGCTCCTCGTTTCCATAAAGAGATTATCGCGCCTCTCTCCACTGCTGGATATAGCCTCTTCTAAGGCGAGCCACATTTTTCAAGTCACCGGTACACCTGGCCTCGCGTCCTCGTCGGGAGTGGCTCACCCACCGCGATACAGTACATTTCACCGAGTACAATGTACTCAGCGTCATCAGCGTCGTTGGCTCAGTGGTTGCGGTATTCTGTATTCGATTACCGCATTGCCGAGCGCGGTCCGGTCTTGCATGGGTGACCGCTAGACCGTTGACGCTGGTTGTGGTTCAGATTTCACGTTAAACTGTAGGTCCCTTCACTCTTCTTACATGGTGGTAGGGTTAAACCCGCCCGGGTTGGTACCACCGCACTTAATGAACGTCGGTCGAAGCGGCTATGAAACATAGTTCGTGTGTTCCGTCCAGTTGAGTGTAGCCGGCTGGAATTGAGGGAAGTGCTGACATGGCACCATCTCATAACGCACCAAGGTGTTTAGGCTGACATCACTGGTAACAGAAGATGCACCAGGCATTAGGTGATGTAGCCATCGGCGTCAAATTCCTTTAAAAAAAATTATTTTAAATTTTACGGATTATCAGTCCACTGACTACTGACAATCAGTAAAATGAGTAGGTATAATGAATAACTTGATAACAGTGTAAACTTAAAAACATCAGTACAATGGTGTACCATAGACGAAGGTCTTCGTCTATGGCTGTACTATGGTTTGGGGTCGCGTGGCCTTGGTTTGATTGAGTATGCGACCGCTAGAATAGAGGCTGGTTAGTCAGTAAGTACACTTCCGCACATCAACTGCCTATCGTCATGCCATAACATAACGTTACTCGATGCTCCGTGGTATCAGGTATGCAAATTGTAGCATTGTGTATAGGCGGAGATTGTAATACAACACGCTACATACCTAACGGGTCTGTTACCCGCCCGCTATACGTACTTATAGACTAAGAGGTGCGGTGTATTATTGCAACGATATGATAAATGGGTAGTTTTGGTATTAACGGTAGAGATCAACTCACAGATGTGATTAACCTCGGTCTGCCGGCCGGCGCTAAGTGGTTGCGTTGCTTATTTAAAGTTTTCAAAAGGTCATAAGTCAGAAATGTTTTGATACAGCTGAAAAGAGTCAATGGACGAAATGTACTCAACGATGTACATTTTACAAAAAAATCTTATAGTTATAGTTGTAATAATATATCCTCCGAAATCTCTAGGCCAAACTGAAAGGCAATTAGCTGGTGGATTATCCTGGCTACTAGGTTATGTATGTGCAAATACTCGGTGTTCCAAGCTGCGAACCACCGGAGATTACATGTCTGAAGGACTCGCCAGATTTGTGGCAGGCGCGGCAGATATCAATGGAGCCATCCCTCATACATAATGGACCTCCGACAGTTGTTCCTGCATTGCACAGACAAAACCCTCGGTTTCCCCAAAAAGGTCCCCGAAGCGTAGCCAGTGCACGGACGCGAGTTGGTCAACTTCCGACCCCATGAGGGATTGGAAGAAGCGTCCAAGCAACTCCTTGCCTCTCCATACCTCCTTGCGTTCCTCGATACCCATCAGAGCTGGTCTCCGCCAGTTCTCTTTTCCCATCGACAACGGGGTTAGTCCCTGGTCGCTGGTGACGACATCCTGAGTAAGTAATCTCGCAGGTTGCACACCTCGCGGTTGTGCACGTTCATTATTAGTTTTATTATTATTATAAAAAAGATTTAATGTTCACCTTGTAATGATTCAAGTGCTTTTTCTACTAAGTTTGCTGAGCTGTGAACTGGTCAAACGAAGGCTGGTGGGGCAACATCTCCAACCAGGCGTGAACCTGCGGGGTGACTATGTTCACATTACTGACATTAAATCTAGAAAGTGCGAGATGGAAACACATACAATTTCCCGAAGTGGTTGAAGTCGCTGCGCTCCTACCACTCCTAGTTATTGTGGTATAAGTTCTTGCAGTTTCCATAGAGTTAACTGTGTCCCTGTCATTTATCCCTTGACATTGGCAGAGACCATATTAAGGTGAATTTTCATGAGGGCGTCAAGCGTCGAGCTTTGTGTGTTAAGTTGTGGTCACGTGACCTAATTCAACGCTCGACGTTTCCTTGCGCTCGACGCTATTAAACAAACTCTTTTTCTAGCGCTAATGCTCGTTTAAGGCGTGAGCGGCGAGCGGTATTTAAAATTAAAATAATAACGAGGAAAATTAATTACTTAAGTCACGAGCAAGTCCTTTCCAATATTTCTTCCTCTCATCTGACGAAATGAAATGTATAATAAAAAAGGACTATTTTTTTATTTCTATTTCCAAAAAGAAATAAAAACCGTGTTTAATTTATAATTATTCGAAATTTCAATATTCCAAATACATGTCAACGACTTCAGAGCCAAAAAGTTCGATTAAGTTGAACTTTGAAGCGCGATGCTCGAAGTCACATGACCGAACAAGTGAGAAGCTACGTAATCCTCTTGACGCTCAACACTTGATGCTTGAGGCCCCCGTGAAATTGCTACTTTAGGGGGGCGTAACCGCCTAACTTTACTGGCAGCCAAATTTGGTCCCACGTACAGTCTGACGGTAAAAGATTTACATTTAGAATTTTGTTTAAACTCTTTTTTAAAACATTATCAAACGTCAAACAATTTTCTAAATATGTCCAAAAAGGACATCTTTAAGAATATGTTAGTCTGCGACATTTTGTAAACCTCCGGCTCTACTCGCGGCGACTATATCGGATCGTTATAGTCGGGCGAGCAGACGTCTCCGCGACCAAGAACGTTAGAAACGTTCTTGTCCGCGACCATGAACAGGGCGCTCTGTTCCGACACGTCGAAACAATCCGATAAAGTCGCCGCGAGAAGAGCCGGAAGTTCTCAAAATGTTGTTCAGAGACGACGGTAATTTGAAAAGTATTGTATGTTAGTCTACGTATAAACAAAGCGGCAAGGTTTCAATAAATGGAGTGCCATAAGTGGATTTACGTGAATCAGTCTTTCTGAGAACTATTTAACATTTCCTCTCTCATTTTAACAATCGGTATATTTCTTTAATTTTAAGAACTTCATTTTATTATTTTTCTTAAAAATGATTTTAAGTTATAAAAAAACTATTTATAAATAAATTTCTTTAAATCTTGAAAAAATAATATATTTAAAAATATCCCATCAAATTTGCAATTTAATATAATTTTTTAATAAAAAATAAAATAAATTAAATATTAATAAAGCGAATTTAACTCTCAATTGCCGAATCCGGTAAAGGAGCACAAAGAAGTGTGACCGATGCGTTGTACAATATCCGTAAGTATGTAAAGCAGATCGATGTAAGAACATAGCTAATCTCCTTCTTTCTCTAATCATTAGCCGAATTGCGGAAAAACAATTCACATTATGAATTCACATTTATAAATGTGTGGAGAAATAAAATTAATGCCACTTAAAAAAAAAAATTTTTTTTCATCAAAAGTGGTTGAGTATCAAATACTGAATCACCCCATTCAATGGCGTCAACACCCTGTATAAAATGATTCCGAAAACATTACTTTTTCAGCAACTGTGAGACTGACGAAAAAATCCTGTGATCTATGTATGACTTGACATTTTACCTATAGCAACCAACATCCAAACAAAGTTAACCAAAATCAAAGTGGAATTGTTTTTCGATTACGTTTTCGAATCCTTTCAAACGATCCCCCACCACTATCACATAATTTTCTCGAGGTGTAAATATGAATCCCATGAAAAATTTATGTGAAAGACAAACCTACGGGTGTATACTGTGTTATACAGAGTCGAGGATGCATGTGTCTCTTAAAACGAAATAAGTTAAACGAAGACGTTACTTAAATATGGCGTCCATTCGGTCACTCGCCCATCCCATCCCAACTGGGAGCCATGATAATCCAAATTAATTAATAAACTAAAACACTTTTCCCTGGGCACTAAGGGCTAACAGAATAAATCATATAACATGAATATTGAATTGTCCGGCGCGTCGTCTGAGGTG
This sequence comes from Adela reaumurella, assembly GCA_009867175.2. Lineage (NCBI taxonomy): Eukaryota > Metazoa > Arthropoda > Insecta > Lepidoptera > Adelidae > Adela > Adela reaumurella. Next base: position 5,107 of record WYDE02244562.1, read on the forward strand.
TGTTCCTATCCTCCAGAGAAAACTTTTTTGCCCATAATATGCATGACCTTATGAATACACTCTGAAGATATACAACAAGTGTAAATAAAAACTGAAAGCAGACTACGAGTTGACTTTTTAAATTAGGGCCATTTGTTTGACAGCACACTTGAATATGAGACAGCAGTGGAAACACTGCTTTCATAGATTTATTAAATTATTACGAAATGTACCCAACCCATTATTATAAAATTAATAATAATGTTTATAAGCGCCATCAATTAGTAATGTTTGTTTTTTTTTAATTTGTATTGGCATTCGTTGCAACACAACACGTATTGATGAAACCGTAGTAATTAAAGTTTGATGTCATTAAAGTTTCTTTTTATAGACAAGTAGCATGGGTGGCTGTGCCCAAACCTTCAAAAGAAGATCGGACACAGCCAATAACAACACTCCTCACGAAACCACGCTCAGAGAGGCGCCATGCCAGCTAAAAGGTGGCCGAAAAGGTCGTTGTCCAATTTTGAAGACGCCTTTCCAACACGCCTTTTGAAGATCCCCAGGTTGTAGGTGGTAGGTAACACACTCACTGGAAGACCGTTTCATATTTTCGCCGTACTATATAGGGACGATTTCAGAAGTTGGGTGTCAACAACATATGGATGTTCCGAGCGAGTCCGGCGCGTGTTCCGGATATGAATCGGGGCAGGAGGGATTAGGGAAGCCTGTTCATCCGAGCATCGACTATGGTAGTACCTATAAAACAGAGTAAGGGAACCGATTATTCGCCTGTGGTGAAATGATTCAAGTCCCTCCGTCAGCTTGGGATCACCAATTAAGCGGATGGCGCGGCGCTGGATAGAGTCCAAAGACTCCAAGAAGTAAACGGGGCATCCTTCCCACATATGACTGCGATAAAGCAAACTGACTGCAAAAAAGTGTGATTTCTAACCAATGGCGCTAATTTAAAAAGCGTACTCGTTGTCTTTTTTTCAGTTTTTATAAATTGTACACGTGTTTAGAAGTAAAAGTTTAGGTACTAATCTCTTTCCACAAAAAGTATTTTTTTTTTTTTAGGGAAAGAGATAAATAAGTTTCAGCCGCAACGGCATTTCTTCGTCCAACTTATAATAACAGAATACCCATAAGCATTAATTTATCACCCACCTAGAGAATATAGAGAAACCCGACTACTATATAACAACGGTGAAAAAAGAATAGACCTACTTAGTTAACTTGAAATTACTTTTACCAATAATTACATTAATTATCATTGTCAATGAATATTCGCAAAAAAGGAATGGTTTCGGATTTTCTTTATATTGGCTATGGAAAGAACTAATGATCATTGACTGGCCAAACTGACTCTGGAGAAAACTGGGAATGAAAAATGTTATAGTGCCATCACAGGCAACACACCAGGTAACCTTTTACGAAAGAGCAAGTAGCCGTAATTGACACGCATGTGATATAGAAAAGATGCACATGAGGAGCGTGTACAACGGCCTCCGATTTTCTCTGCCAAACCCCCGATATAGAGTGACATAACTTGTTCTTTTAGAGATGTAAAATGTAATTGTACTATGAAAAAATTAAAAAGAATACGGTCTCTCTTACTACTTCGTCTTAAATATTAAGGATCCCTTTAAACATAATCAGAACCCAAAATTGTAGTAAGTGTACAATATAGTTTTCGATAACTGTTGTCACAAAATAATTTTAGTAATTCCAAAATTTCCATCTTAATATGTTTAAATATGATATTAAAACTTTAAAATCTACTTTTTTTTTAAATAAACTAATTATTTAGAAATACTATATTGTGAACTTACTACAATTTCGGGTTCTGCTTATTTGTACAACGTTTCATTACAATAGGTATCACTGTTTTAAAGAAATTTTAGTTTAAAATTTGTATGGAGTCGCAAGTTTGAAAAGACCCGAAAAAGTTAAAACGAGCAAATATACTTTAAAAATAATTAACAGGATAAACTCGAAAAACATTAGGTCATGCTAAACGTAGAGTTTGGTATCTTGAAATATATATGAATTATCATACCTAATGTAGTTAGGAACGCAACCCCGGAGTGAAGCAAGACCCATGTCAAGGAGATTTAGGGTTCGTGGGGCTTATCATAAATTTAATGGAACGAAAAAATTACGAACGATACTAGAAGGCAGGCAGAAGCAAACCCTTAGTACCTACAGTGAGTGCCGCCGTCATTTATATATTGGAAAGCCGCCCCTTCATCTTACGTATTTTCTCAACTGCTTTAAGCAATTGCATGAATTATTTCTTAGATTCACTCGCTCGTTTGCAGGAGTGGAACTCCAGAGTGTTTCCCGACATCCTTGCTCCCCCACACACGTACTATCTGATAGACTTCAAAGTTCAAACGGGAAATAAACAAGCTTCCCCACACACCTCGTTATCAGTGTCGTTGGCTCAGTGGTTGCGATATTTGGTATTTGATTACCGAAGTTAAGTAATGCTGAGCGCGGTCATGTCTTGGATGTGTGACCGCTTTACCGTTGACGACGCTGTTCGTGGTTCGGATTCCACGTTAACCTGTAGGTCCCTTCTCTCTCCTTACATGGTGGTAGGGTTAAACCCGCCCGGGTTGCTACCACCCGCACTGAATGAAGCGGCTATGAAATATAGTTCGTGTTTTCCGTCCAGTTAAGTGTAGCCAGCTGGAATTGAGGGAAGAGTTGATATGGCACCTACCTACATAATTCACCAAGGTGTTTAGGCTGACATCACTGGTACCAGAAAACTGGTGCATTGGTGATGTAGCCATCCATGTCAGTTTCAATAAAAAAAAATTATATGTTGCGGCCATCCATGTCAGTTCCTTAAAAATACAAATAAACTATACACAAATATTGTTATACGTACAAAATATGTAAGTTTATACTTTTCTGCTAAGCTGGAGGCGGACTTATTGTCATATGGCAACCTCTTCCAGTCAATCGTTTTACACTTAGAATATTTCCACATTGATAAGTGTACAGGTTTCCTCGAGGTGTTTTCCTTCACCGGTGCGTTTAGTAATAAATCACATGCTTAATATGCCTACTTAATTATTATATTTTAAAATTAGAAACACAAATACATTGTCCCAGCACTAAACAACCTCATCTGGGGTCCACACGAGTCTAAATACATACATCCTCTTTGCAGAAAAGGTTCAAGGAAAATTTGATAGGTTTTTGTAAAAGAAAATTAAGGGATACTATCCATATAACGCAGATTTTATTTATAACTACAGTTCCCTATTCACAAGCGGATGGTGGGCTACACCACACTACAGCACAGGAGAGCTATGCATTTGTTTCTGAATTTTTTTATATTATTGAATGATAGAATTGATAATCCCTCGATTCTTAGTTTGATTTCGCTGAATGTGCCTGAAGCCACAACAACACTGAAGCGGTCAAATGGCCTTATACCGTCCACTATCAGTAGACTCTGGTACCTCAGGCACTGTAAGAGCTCAACAGGATGGTGGCTAAGCTGCTGGAACATGATATCTTATAATCTAATACTAAAAAGTTTGTCGACTAGTCCCAGAATACCTAAAAACCGCAGACTATACATTTGTTTTAGTATATTATGGTTTCATTTAATGTAATGCATTTCGATGTACCTTCATTTATTTATTTTTTACTAGCTTTTACCCACAGCTTCGCCCGCATTAAAGTCAACTCAGACGAAGTCGCCGGCAAAACAAAGCAGCCTATGACATTCTCCGGCCCATAAACTATCTGTATCAAAAACATAGGTATTCATAAAACATAAATGACAAACACCCGGCATTCAAGTTCACACGGACAAATTGACAAGCAAAAAAGTAGCCGTTGTCACTGCCCGGTCTATAAACTATCTTAATCCAAAAATCACGGCGAATTGTTGTTGCAGCCAGCATTAAAGTTCACGTGGATGAATTCACGGGCAAAACAAAGAATGTTGTATCGGCTGTTCACCGGCGAACCGCTCTGACGAGCTGTTCAAAACGATCCCGACTTCACCGTTTCACCACAGGTCCAAACGTAACAGACAGGGACTGCATCAGTTTACTGTAGAGCTGCCTAAAGCCGCATAATTTCGTCTTCCGCACTGCGAAACTTTGGAATGTTCTACCTCCCGATATTTTCTCTGCAGTGTATGACTTCACAGCCCCATTCAACAACCGAATGCTTTTGGGCGTCGTCGTCGGTACAACAATTCATGCATACGGCGCCAAGTGTCTCGTGTATCCATAAAGAAAAGCTCTGCAGCCTATAATATGCAAAATATCAGCATGATGCGATTGTTGCCCCCATTTTTGCAGCCAGTAGAAAGTCCACGCAGACTGAAGTCATAGTTAAAAGTTACTATGTCAGAAACCTTCTCTCAAGTGCAAACAACCGATTCGCGAACGCATAGAAGAAGAACAAACAGACAGACGTTCATTTTTATGTAGTAGTAGTAGATTTACCGAAGGGGGTGGAAATACGCATTCAACTGGGTTGGGCTGCCTTCGGAAAATTTAAATTCATCCTATTTAAGTACCCTGTGGGGCCGGTACTTAAAATAATGACCCCACTGTATCTCTTCCCATGCATGTCGTAAAAGGCTACCAAGGGATAAGGACAAAATGCCGTGCTAAGGGCGACAGGCTCGCCACCTCTCACCATGGCACGATACTTCTACTAAGTCATGCAGTAGGTGAGTCTTCGTGTCTTACATGCTGTTTGATATCTTGTCCGAATACTTTGCAAAATGTTGTGGTCAGTGTTGTGCTGTAATTTAACAGAGTTCTTGCAGCACAACACCGATTGCTCTGCTTACCCCGATTGTCGGGATTTAGCTTGAGTGATATGTGTGTATGTATGCAGTAGATTTATGGAAAGAACGTCACGTAGGTAAAATTTAGGTAAACATAAGTAGGGTATTGTAAATTTTACAAATTATGGCAGACAAAGTTAATAAAAGAATAACTTTTAAACTTCAAAACAAAAATAATATTTTCTTAATCCCACATACATACGACATTCATTAAAATCATCAGCGTTTTACCATCCAATGCTGGACATACTGCTCTCCAATTTTTTGCAACCTTCCCGGCACTCAGTACCACGAATCCATCGTTTGCCCTTGACGTACCGAAAGTCGTCGTCCTGGCGGGTGGTCTTCCCATGCTTCGTTTTCCTGTCCAGGGACTCCAGTGTAGGATGCGTGAGCTCCAACGGCCGTCATCCCTGCAACTCACGTGTCCAGCCCACTGCCACTTGAGCTTTGCAACCCGGTGTACAGTATCTACTTTGATGCGTCTGCAAATTTCTCTGTTTTGCACCTTGCCCCGTAGCAATATTCTCAGCATGGCTCGCTGGACGACACGGAGCTTTTAGGCTATGCCAGCCGAGCCCAGTGTGTCTTTCACGAGTTAAAATACGATAAACACCTTGCGTTGTTCACGGATATATTGTATGGGCAATGGAGCAGCGCCCACTAGAGGACGAGTTGTGGACTACTGCTTCACATAGAAAATCTCCGTGAAAAACGCACAGTGTAGGTCATATTACTAGTGATAGACGAACAGGTTTCGCATGCGTACGTCATGACCGGGAGCACGCACTGGTCGTTTATCTTGGTCTTGAGATTTTGCGGCAGTGCAGACATTAGAACGAATTTAAATTTTCCGAAGGTAGGCCAACCCAGTTGAATGCGTATTTCCACCTCCTTGTGTAGGCCTTATCGATCTAACCGAAGTATTTGGCCGAGGTAAATGTACTCCTCCACTTATTCGATTGTTTCACCATCGTAAAAACACCACTATGTAAGGAGAGGGAAGGGACCTACAGTTTAACGTGGAACCCGAACCACGACCAGCGTCTACGGTAAAGCGGTCACCCATCCAAGTCCTGACCCCAGCATCACTTAACTTCGGTAATCAAGTACTGAATACCCCAACACTGAGCCAACGACGCTGATCCGCAACACTGAGCCAACGACACTGATCGTCTCGTCTACTAGACTATATTGGTAAAAATAGCTCCGCAAATAACGTATAATTTTTTAGGAGATAAACATATGCCATTTTGGAGTTTTCTGTAGACCTTTTTAAAACGTACAATTCTTCAGTTATTCTTTCGATATATCTCATAAAGTTGAGCCAGCGTAAGCCATGTGAGTGCCGGAAAATAGTTTTTTAATTACTTGATTGCTACACACGGATTTTTCTCTATTATGTATAAATTTAATGAGAATGTATTAAATATAAGAACCTTTCGTAAGAAATTCTCTAAATGACAGTGAAAAAAACATAAAAATCAGTTGCGTGGTTTAGAAAAACTAAGCGGACACACAGACATACACAGAGACTAGTTTTATAATATTTATTGATTGAAAGCGCGACATCTGGCGCCGAGCCACCCAGAAGGTGACTAATGATGCCCATATTCACGCCCCTCTTGAACAGTCTTGAGTCGAGACTGTAATTGGAGGGAAATATATTGGCCGGAGTGTCAGATTAGCCGAGCGGGCAAGAGCACGAGGGACGTGCGGGTTCGATACCCACTGGGAGCACGACATTTATAACTTTGAAATTTGTGCTAAATGGCCGCTGACACTCCGGTGAAGGAAAACACTGTGAGGAAACCCACTTTCAAACCGATTGGTCACCGTGGAAGTGTATGACTAAAATCCTCTCATATCATGTAAATGAGAGAGGCCTATACCAAGCAGTCGGGCGAATGAAATGGCTGCAAAAGAAAGAAAGATATCGGGCAGGCCTAGGTCATTAGGCCTAGAATTGAACATGTTGTTTGTATGTAGGAAGTGGAGGTGAAATGATTAAATCATCTGTTATGAAAAGTCACAGAAAATTTAAGAGTGTTGCCGACTGATCTGTTTTGAAGTCACAGCAAATCAGAACAGTAATATAGAACAGGGAGTACCAACCGTGAACTTTGCCATCGTAGTTCTTGATGAGCTCCTCGATGAAGGTTCCGTCCTGATCCAGTACCTCATCGCCCATGTACGGAATGTTATGTAGCACAGTCTCGTCCTCCACCATAAAGTTCTGCTGTGTCGGTGCCCAGGTGTACATGGTGGGAATGGGGTTGACTGCGTTCACTGTGCGCACCGACACGGCCTGTGTAGACACGGCGCCGCTAGCGTCCGTCACTGTCACTTCAGCGCGCTTTAACAGCGGCTCGTGAGGCGGCAGCGGCGCCGGCGCGGGCCACACCGGCCTCTTGCCGCGAGCGTTCTCGCCTGCGCCTTCTTGTGCCGCCGACATAGTGCGCAGGTTGCGCGCCCACGCCACTTTAACTTCATCGGCGCGCTTGTATCTCTGAAAAGGACAAGGTCTCATTAGTGCTGGCATCGTAACCCAATGAAGCTGCCCTTCGAACCCTTAAGAGTTAAGACTGAAAGTGCTCAAACTGACAACATTGAAGCAACGTATTGAAAGGGGTGGCCTCATAGGAACATACAAGATTCTTAATCAGCATTATGATTGTCCAGAACTACAAAACCTCTTTACTAGAAATACAAATAGTCATCTCCGAGGCCATAGCTTGAAGCTAAATGTCACTGTCAGATCAATAAATCCGAGAAGGCACTTCCTGTCAAATTAAGCAGTGGAAATGTGGAACAAACTACCTGAAGATGTTGTACTAGCACCCACCACCCCTTTAAAAATAAGATTAACAAACACCTAAAAGCACTAAACTAAAGTAACAACAAATAAAAACAACAGCACCAGTGAACTTAGACATGAACTCATCAGTTTAGGCTATTTGTTCATCAAATAAATAAATAAGATCATGATATTCAACCAGTGCTTACTCCCCGGCATTGATGTATGGATGTAAAACGTGGGCTCTAATGGCCAGCATAGCCCACAAGCTCCGTGTTGCCCAGCGAGCCATGCTGTGAATATCGCTACCAGATAACGTACGAAATGAAGAAATTCACCGACGCACCAAAGTAGGAGATATTGTACACCGGGTGGCAAAGCTAAAATGGCAGTAGGCTGGAGGTGAGCCGCAAGGATGATGGCCATTGGAGCACCAGTGTAGGCACTGGTGAACTGGTGACCTTGGACAGGTAAGCGAAGTGTAGGAAGACCACCCGCCAGGTGGGTAGATGACATCAGGTAAGTCGCGGGAAAACGATGGATTCGTGTTGCCAAGTCCGGGAGGATTGGAACCAAATTGGAGAGGCGTTGTCCAGCAGTGGACGGTTAAATGCTGATGATGATGATGATGTGGCCCTTGCCTGCTAAAAGGTTGAAGACCCCTGCACTAAAGTATATTTACGTCTGTACATAAGCGTTTTTAATCAGCTGTAGACCACAGTTCATTTTACGTAAATAGGTGTAGTGGTTTCTTAGATATAAGTCTATACCGAGAGCGGCAGAGACTGTGAGCGCAGCGTCCGGGCGATGAAATATGTGTCGAAGAATGAGTCAGAGTCAGGTGAGAATATAATAATGAAATATAGCCAAAGGGTTAAAAACCGGTGTTCTCTTAAAACTGCTGTTTTTATTTACCGGTTTTTGTTTTCAAGCCGGGTTTTTTTTTATAAAAAGGCCCTACACACTGCCTGGTGAGTGCCTCCAAATTTGGCGATTTGAAATCAGTTAGTAAACATTAAAATGGCAATAACTTTTGATGGAAGCCTTGTAGAGAAAAAATAACAATATTTTGAGATCACTACTACATACGAGTACAAGTAATATAGTGACATGCTCGTAAACATTCAAATGCCAATTATCTTAAAAACTGTTTTTGTTTTTATCACTTTAATAACTTCTAACTTGTCCTCATAAATAATAGTATGTATAAACATGCAATACAATTTCTTTAGCAGTACTATTTGCATGTGGCTGGTTTTGATAATATTAAAAAGGTTACATTTTCAAAAAAGGAATAGATTAGTAATTTTTTTTATTTTATGGAGAGTGCGACATATGGCGCCGAGACACCCAGACGGAGACTAACGACGCCCATGGACATTCGGTTTTAGCGGGGGTTGCGAATGCCATGCCGGCCTGACAGGTGCCTATTC
>WYDE02244672.1:0-14146 GCA_009867175.2 Adela reaumurella
CCCATCCAAGTCCTGACCGCGCTCGGCAGTGCTTAACTTCGGTAATCGAATACAGAATACCGCAACCACTGAGCCAATGGCGCTGATAAGAAGTTACGCACATCACTGACTGATAAAGAATTCTGTCACGTTATCTACATCAGATGTAGACGCTCTCCGCCGCGGGCGTCGCTGTTATCCTTAGCATTTTAAACGCAACGGCGGCGCAACGTCACTGTCAAATTTCACGTTTTAGATTCTAACCGATTAGCATTTTTAACAATATAGTAAGATATAGCTATGAATATTGTGTTGAATGAACGCGCCGTGCCGCGCCGACGCTACCTGCTCTTCTACAGCAGCAGCTGTCTATAGTTAGGATATATTTTAATTTTTGCATTGTGCGCGTTATGCGATGCCGTCAGATCGTTAGGACGAATATTAACGGCAATCGTTAACGGCGCTATTCCGTGATTTAAATCGGCGAATAAAAACAAATGGTTCGCTCCGTAGAATGTTAATATTGCCACATTAACGGTGCGCGATCGAAGCTATTAGCCTCCGAGGAGGGTGTAAAATTTATAACGTAATCTGGAATTTAATGAGTGCAAATAACACATTTACAGGTCCCTCACGACGAGGCGAGGCGCGAACGAGCAGCGCAGGCGCACGCGACCTACTGCCCCGCGCTAGCCCAAACATGCAGCGGCCACCCCTCGTCTCGTGAGAGTAAGGCCTGATTTAGTCATGATTTAGTTAGAGAGATATAGTGCGACATAGATCATTTTAATCGTGGCTGGGGGCGACACCATCGCGTCATCGCTTACATAACTTTTCGTTTAGTATTCGTTCGGTATGACGACCGTGTTTAGTTCATTTGAAATTCCACGCCCAAAAAGATCTACGTCTGACTATAATGGATTGTTCACTCACTGTGCAAGTGTACTGCCATAAAATTATAAAACATCTCCTTCTTAGAGGCTCGTTCCGAACAGTAGTGGCATTGAGAGGGTTGAACGGTTGAGTTGCACTGAAGGTTGAGAGGGCTTATTTAGTTTACGCTTGTTTTCGTGTTATTCCTAAGCTAGAAATCGAGTTAAGATTTTATGTGTACTCTACTCTAAGTGATACTTATGGAACTCTAATTTTCAATTAATTGCCCTTAACACAAATGTTGTATTAGATCTAAGCTTAATTGTCAAAGATGGCTTTATTTAACATTTTAGCGAGCTCCCCGCTTTGAGCATGTTGACTGCATAGTTAGAATGTACATCCAACAATATGCTGTCGTCGCTAGACGCGTCGCTAGCATCGGACACTAGAGTCCGAGAATATAAAAATTGTAAGTAAATCGCCAACGACTGAATCGTAAAAAATCTAACTCAATAGTCCCAGCCCCTGGCATTCAACAAAATAAATCAAAACAGTCGAAGCAAATTGGATAATATCTCAACAGATCTAATGGACGGCTACTCGAATATAAAGATCAAACGCAATCCGATGATTAAGGGCCTCGTTTTCGCTTCTAAACCGCGCCTAAAATTACGGGGGCCCTCTCGAAACAAAACCTCACACGCGATGATGCAAAACTTTCTCATGCGCCACCTTAGAGAAATGAATTGTAGAGAGGCACTGCCTTGTTCGGTTTCCGTACGCGCGAGAGAGGTAGTCTTGTGAGATCACTTCACTAGAACACCTTTAATATAGGCTTGAACCGTGGACGGTGTAGCCTTCCATGTCACGCAGGATCCTTATAAAAAGTAACGAAAACACACATAACATTTAAACATAATTTTTAAAAGTATTAATAATCAAGTATACGTATTCAAATATAAGTATGCGTGTCAGATTGGCCAAGCGGGCAAGAGCACGCCTCTCAAGCGGGAAGTGCGGATTCGATACCCACTGGGAGCACAACATTTGTAACTTTAGAATTTGTGTTAAAATGGCGGAGTGGCCACTGCCACTCCGGTGAAGGAAAACATCGTGAGGAAACCCACTTCCAAGCCGGTTGGTCACCTCGGAAGTGTATGACTAAAATCCTCTCATATCATGTAAATGAGAGAGGCCTGTACCCAGCAGTGTGGCGAATAAAATGGCTGCAAAGAAGAATGGGCAAGAGAGTCTAAAAATTTTTATGAAATATTTGGGAGAAGCCAATACCATCAGGGTGGTGCGGTGCGGAGAGAAGCGAGCCTGCAAATTTTTATGAAATATTTGGGAGATGCCAATACCATCAGGGCGGTGCGGTGCGGAGAGAAGCGAGCCTGCAAATTTTTATGAAACATTTGGAAAAATAAGTTAAAATAATCAGGGCAGTGCCTTTGGAAGAAAGCAAACTATTGAGATGCAATCACACCATTAGGCGAGCTAAGCGTTCCCGAAATTTATTATGACATATTCTGGAGAAATAATTCAAAATCATCAGGGCTGGTGCTCTTGAAATAAAGTGAAGAATTAAAATACAATCCTATAAAGATTTTTTTTTAAATATTAACATTTTTTGAGCCTCAATCTACAGATACCACACCACTTTTGAAGGAACATGGACCCTGATCATCAAAATACTGACTTTACTAACCATTTTTCGAAAAATCTGACTTTTACTGACCCCAGTCAAAAAAACTTACTTTTAAATGCGAAAAAGTGCGAAAAAATGCGTTAAATGCGAGCTAAGCGTTTCCGTTTCAGCTTGGGCAAAAATTCGTTCGTATGTCCGGATGTCGGGCTGTTCTCCTCTACAGGCCGCATTTCTCAACAAGTTTTTGGTAATTTTACAAAATGGCTGAGACATGGGGGTTGAGGTGCGCTGGTGAACATGCTTATTTGCATGCTTTGTTAATCACAGTTCAGATATGATACCTATGAAAGACACGAACCAAATATTGAAGCGGTGTGCCGCACAATTTCTTGAATGGGTTAGGTGCGCCGCCAGCTAAAAAAGTTCGAGAACCACTGCGATACACACATGCAATTAGAAAAATCCATATACCTACTCTGATCACTGGTTATTATACATTATTTTTTTATTTTATGAATTGTACACGTAATGAAAATTATTTTTTATTGTTTTTTATTTGATTTTCCTTGCTTTGCATGCAGTCGCTTTCTGAATGAAATACGAATGAATGAAAAATACGGAAAAACAAATAAAGAAAACGTTCGAACCGGGGTTTGAATCCGGAACCTTTGACCTTAGCTGCCGCTGCGATACCAACTTCGCCACCCGGACCGTGACGTGTTCTCTTCAATTTTTCATGTATTTTATTATTAATATCTACAGCACCATTGGTCCCAGACCGATCATGTTGGCAAAAAAAATATCGATCCACATGTTATATCGACATTTGATTTGGTCATATCTCGGGAATCACTGGTCCTAAACCCTGATTTTTTCGCTTGGAATTGCGACAGTTGTAATTTTTTTACTTTTCAGAAATAACAAACCTTATTCACTTCAATTTTTTTAATTATTGCAGATTCATTACATAATTTAAAATCAATTGAAACACATTCCAGCACACAGGGTGGAAAATTTTATTCACGCAATACTTAAATTACCTTGACATAGAACAAAAGTGAGGCATCCCGTGGATGCCCCCACTACTTCCGCTACACTGCCCTACGTCCACTTCAGTGTAGCCAGCCGGAATTGAAAGAAGTGCTGATATGGCACCTACCTACATAAGTCACCAAGGTGTTTAGGCTGACATCGCTGGTACCAGAAAACTGGTTCATTAGGTGATGTAGCCATCCGAGTCAGTTTAAAAAAAAAACTGCGGCGAGGAAGTTAACGCGCATGGCACGAAACGAATCGTAGAAACGGCGGCGCGCGCGGCTCCTCAGCATTCCGAATACGACAATTTATGGTTCGGATTGAAACATGTCCCAAATAGCTATCGTGTGTGTTTCGTCACTACTTTCGAAATAGAATAGAAATAAAGAAAGGATGCCCTACATTAGAAGAAAGAAAACGAATTCTATTTTGTTGTGGAAATAATTGATGAAGACACATGAGCGTTTTAAAATGCTAAAACGTTAGATTATTTTCATTTACGAATGTGAAGAAAAGTATAAGTAATTAAAATCTTATAAAAACAATTACAAAAATGTACCAGTTTTAAGTGAATTAAAATATTACATTGATTTAGACAACATGAAATAATGATTTTTTTAAATACCTTCTTTCTTTCTTTGCAGCCATTTTATTCGCCCCACTGCTGGGTGCAGGCCTCTCTCATTTACATGATTTGAGAGGATTTAGTCCTACACTTTCACGGTGACCAACCTGCTTGTAAGTGCATGGGTTTCGTCACCATGTTTTCATTCACCGGAGTATCAGCAGCTATTTTAGCACAAATTCTAAAGTTCTGAATTTGGGCTCCCGATGGGGATCGAACCCGCACCTCCCGCTTGAGAGGCGTGCTTTTGCCCGCTCGGCTAATCTGACACTCATAAATACCTATTAAAAGTGTATTCGGGTATGTAAAATTTGCTCTCACTCGGGAATATGTGCAGCGAACTGTTTAAATAAGAACACAAGCTTCATTTCAACGCACTCTTGGCCTCGAAGTCTGCGAAATTACTCAGTCATGCCGCTCATTATTGCAGTAAGTATGCAGCAGACAAGCAATCGGCCATTTCCTGAACAAGCAGACAATGACTTCGTCAAGCCTGTCAACTTAGACATATCCACCTTTTCTGAACTTTCATACGTAATATAGGAAATAGCATTTAGACAATTTGACGCACTTATTAATAATCATATTGTAGGTATTATATAATCTACGGAAGAGCCTCTCACCAAAATGCGAGAATTCATTTCCTATGATGTGAACCCATCCAACACTACTAATAATATGTATGTAGGTAGACAGATGTGTGAATTGTAAATAGTTTTTGTATTGGTATCACGCCACACCACTTGGACACCATCATCAAAACGTCTACTAAATCGTAAACTATTGATCCCGTGATAAAAACCATCCAATAATAATCGCTAGGTTAAATGTTGGAAGCAGTTCACAACATCTATACGAAAAACGTATCGAATGTTGTGCATCCAGCCACCGAATTACTTTATAATCCAAAATATTTGTTTGTTGCTAAAATAGTTTCATATTGACATGTCAAGTCAGTCTTATTCATTGCTTTTAAACTTTTAATAATGTCGAGGCTAATCTTTCCTCTATTCGTTCCTTTTGACGACAAAAATATTTTGACTTTCAAAGAACTGCATTGTTCGTGCGACAACAATCGGTGTCATTGGGTTAGGTCACCGACTCTACCTCGAGCAAACAAGTCAACCAATTCACACATTACTCCAAGTTTATTTCCTCGTTTACCTTGTCATAATGGAAATTTAATTTTATTTACGGCTTACGCTGACTTTCGTTTGAGAAATTTAGTTTCACGCGACTGTGTTAATTTCTTCTACGTGTTGTTTAGTTTTAATTTTTACCATTTGTGGATTAACTTTATGGGAATATTTCGCACGTTTGCTTGTTTGTATGTGTACACAAAATACAATTTCATATTATTCACTTGAATTTAGTTTCACATATTAGTAATGCTCACTGCTCACTTTTTCATGAGTAGGTACAAGAGGTGAAACATTCATCATTTCGATGTTCTTAGAAAGTCTGAGATTTTATACTGCTAACACTAACACACGCCAACATCGGTAAACATCCCTTCTCTTGATTCCACTAGGTTTCTCTTTAAAATAGTAAAAGGTTAAATTAAATCACTTAAATAGATAATGATATTTAATTACAAAATCATTAAAGTCAAGACGAGCCCACCATTCAAAAAGCTTTAATACCCTGCCATGGTAACATAATCCGTCAGGATTGAGGTGACTTAGGCTCACATCACGGTTCACGATTATGTGACATAAGAGGTGTGAGGAAACTATGATTGGATGGGACAACAATGTAAAACCTACCATTACCTGGCGTTTAAAAACCATACATATTGAATTAGCATAATCATTGTCATTAATACAATGACGTGCAATCTCTTTGATGGAACAATAGATGTACCTACGAGTACACACTTTTAGAATGACAATTAAGGAAGGGCTGGCCACATTAGGGATCCTGCGCAATCATTATGATGCACTAGACGTACGTACACGTTTGGTGTGGGCCTAAATTACAATACGTTACGTGTGTGCAATCGTGTTTCACTTTCACCTACAAGGAAAGGGTGTCCTTCCCATCGCATCTTTCAGCATTATTCGCATTATTTCCTTGTTTAAAAATCTTATATATAACTAGACAAGCTGCAAACATGTCTTTTAACATTCTATAGGTGAAAACCGATACCTTAGGAATTTAAAAAAAATCCAAATTAAACGCTAGACAAAGACACCTATAATTGATGAAATATTTTAAATTTAAATCTAGATATGATTACTAGTACATCCTCATTGAAATATATGATTGTGGTGCTGATCTTATTAGAAAAGAAGCGTATGATTAAATCCGTTGATTGAATTAATTATCTAGGGGTGAGACATTGAGATCTATGCATTTACCTTGTACATTGTACGTTCGCCTGGATTTGGAATCGCAAGATTGAATGTTTGTTTCTCTTCTGCCTCTAGAGTCTATATCTTCTTAAACCTGAAATCAAGTTCTAAAACCACGTATATGTTTCTTTCTTTCTTTAATATATTAATTGTTGTTCCCAGGGGTCATTGTGAAGTCTTTCAAAATCAAACTCCATATTTTACGTTACGTACACCAAGACATTAATTATTAACCAAGACCATCGTTCGTAGACGTTTCAAACATTATTATTCATTAGACGCCTACCCGAAAAGGATCAGATATGGCGGTCGATTGGGAAAAGAGAAGTGTAAAGCAAACTCTGTCTGTTATACTCTGTCTGTGTGTTTGCCTGTCTGCCTTTATGTTTGTGTGTCTATTTGTCTGTCTGTCTTTATTTCTGTGTGTTTGTCTGTCAGCCTTGTGAGTGCAAATATATGGAGGGCACAGCTGGATCGCGTGTATTTTATTTGTTTATTAATTCTGAAGAACCCGCTTCGCTGCAGCCGAAATTACGGAGTTTGTTTTGAAAATCAATATTGATACGTTTGGTTGGACTACTTAGATAGTCTCCTTGAATTTGATTTAAAATAAATAACGCAAGGACTTTATGAGTTTATATAAATCTGATAAGTTTTCAATTAATAAAAGCAGAGGTCTAGATTGGTTTGAAATAAATTAAAATGTTGCCACCAAAAGAAACTCCTTAATTTATTCAAAGTAACCCGAAAGGAAAAGTTTTCTCCCAGATCATTGCAGATAAAAATCTCTCCTCGAGTCTCAGCTCAACAAGGCAAAGTATTTTGTTTTAGAAAAGAGAGGGCAAGTACCCACTCAGCTTGAAAGTGACCGGGGCGTATGACCTCTCCCTTCCAAGTGCTCTTAAATGGCCTCTTTGTTACATTTGAGGACGTCTGATGTCGAAACGGGCGGGAGCATTCAGCAATGACCTACATTTTCATACAATAAATTACCTTGAGGCTTATGCTTTTGTACGATGAGAGTTATCCTTACGATGAAAAGTATTCATTGCTTTGTTATTTTATGCCGTGATCCAGCTTTGACCGTGTAAATGGCCCACATACATAATCTCGCATAATGATGATATTTTTACCCGACTTACGGCGAAGCCAAAGGAGGGTGGGTAGGTATTGTTTGTCGCGCGTGTGTAAGGGTGCACGTATGTATGTATGAATGTATGAGAGGAGTGTATGTTACCACCTAGAGCCTAAACGCCTGAACCGATTTGAACAAGTGAGATATCGTCGGATTCGTCTTCATTCGGGGAATGTCGTGGGGAATTTTTCTTTTTTAATTCATAGTGGTGGAAATTTTAAACCATATTGTAGTACTCAGATTTTTTTTTTCTGCGGTATCATCGTAAAAAGCTTGAAAGGACTACCTATTTCAAAAATATATCGTACTCGATGGTTTAGAACTAAAAATAATTAAATAAAAAAATTATGACATCCGACTACGAATATGAAAAAAATATCAAAAATTGTGTAGTCGGGCGTAAAAAAGGATTGAAATAGACAGATAAACCGACTATATCATTTTAGATTTTTTCCTATTCGTAGTCGAGTCTCATGAATTGTTTATTTATTTTTTCGGTTTGATTCTCGGAAAATGTATACAGATTAACACGTTAAGCGCCAATGTATTATTTTCGATACACACTAGCCTACGTGTATCTTTTTAGATACTCAAGACTAGCTTGACTCTGTCCACTGTGTATCTGAAAGGAGCTCAGTTTTCATATGTTTTTATATGGCAGAAAAATAGCTTCCGCCTGGGCGTTTTAAATCTGTACTTGAGTTTTTGTTACGACTTTGACGTTCAGAGATACAGCAAAAAAATCTACAAATTTAAACAAACAAATTATTAGATTAAAAACCACACACGAAAATTTCAGTCTTAGTAATTCCCAACTTTATCTCGGATAAAGAGACAAACGAAAAAGTTGCACACGGCGTACAATGGACAGACACAAAATGTAACTTCGAAAAATGTTTATCAAAAAATATCGAGCCATTTGATTAAATTTTGTTTCATTCCGTTGTCTTCTAACTACTGCTCAAAATATCCTAAAGTCCCTGAACATATCCTGAAGGGCAATGTCAGTGGCCCACTCGTAAATGTCAATCCAGCGACGAGCAAACTGCTGTAAACAGGGTGCTCGCATCATTTGCGAACAAGAATGCATGCGTTGTCAACCAGAAACTGAAATAAATGAACTCAAAATGCAATGGAATACATACGACGAACCTGAGATTTAAGTGTTTGAAAACGATCCAATTATTTTGGGCAGATCATACCAATGACCATGTAACAGACGATTGTCCAAATGGAGTTCTCTTGGAGGCAAACGTTCAGGCCAACGAACAGGAGAGCAGGACGATAAGCACTGGGCCTAGATTCTGGGGAGTACACATACATTTTTCTTTCTCTGTCTCTGACAGGCGTGTAGAGAAAGCGCTGAAATAAAACTAACGGATTCCCTCCCAGAAAAGAGCCGCTGCTCCGTAGACAACTGACCTAATTAAAAGGTAAACGATAATGGTTGAATGAGAATAGTTGGGTTCTATGGTCGCCCGCATT
Source organism: Adela reaumurella (assembly GCA_009867175.2). Lineage (NCBI taxonomy): Eukaryota > Metazoa > Arthropoda > Insecta > Lepidoptera > Adelidae > Adela > Adela reaumurella. Next base: position 9,135 of record WYDE02244672.1, read on the forward strand.
GAGTGGTTGTAGTACCTACATCAAGTATTAGAGATACATGAGCTGATACCTCGTTGAAAGAAGGTTGTCTTTGAAAGTGGGCCACGCAAGAACAGTGAATAGACACCTATGGATTATGTTAACAAAATTATCTGGGCAACATAAACGTGTCTTCGAGTATAATACCTAATTACATTACAGTTTCGAAGAACTGCTTGACGTCTTCCGAAATATATCACACAGAGCAAAACTCGTTTTAATGTAAGTACTTATGTAGTAAACTTAATCATAGTGTTATTAATTAAAATGAGAAGACGCTCTGTCACTTGGATATATTATATGAAATCATTCATGCGTTGATATTGGTGGATTCATGCGATTTATTTAACTAGTTCCGTTCTAATCCGCATGTGGCGCTTTTTACATATAGTATGTAAGTCTGACTGTGAGTATTCAATGGTATTTCGCTAACTCGTAAACGAGCAGCAGACGTGAAATAAAGCAAAAGCGACTTTGGCGCCTTCTATCTAATTTTACCCTCAGAGGACATTGGTCAATTGCGAATGAGAAGCGAGCACTAGGTCCGAGAACCGATTTAGACAAAATCGTCTAGACAACCATCTCGTCTATATTGAGTACTTCCTCAATTGTTGCTGCAACAAGTTGTATAGCCATTTAGACATGAGATCTTTAGATCTATGAAGGCTAGGTAGGTGGTCGAAAAAATCCAACTTTACGTACCTAGTAATAATTTTGACGGATGTTATTTTATTTTTTACATGAACCGGCATGGGTGGCTGTGCCCAACTTCCGAGAGAATGTCATATTGTAGCCAATAACACCACTCCTCGCGAAACCACTCTCAGAGAGGCGCCATGCCAGCTGTACAAGGCGTGACCGCCGTTACAGGTTATAGGTCGCTGTCTAAATTATTAACACGCCTTTTGAAGATCCCCAGGTTATAAGTGGTAGGGAACACACCGGAATACCGTTCCATACTTTCGGTGTACGACACAGGAACGATTTCGAAAAGCAATGCGTTCTTAGAAGTTGGGTGTCAACAACGTTTTTATGCTCTGACCGGGTCCAGCGAGTGTGGTGGATACGGATATGGGCAGGATGGATTAGGGAAGCCGTTCTTCGGAGCAATGGCCACGTTATTACCTATAAAACAGGCTAAGGGAAGGGAACCAATCGTTCGCCTGTGGTGTAATGATTCAAGTCCCTCCGTAAGCTTGGCCTATTAGGCGGATAGCCCGGCGCTGGGTAGAGTCCAAGGATGCCAACCATTAAAGGCGGCATCCTACCCATAAGATGGCTGCCGAGATGGCTGCAGTACTCCATCATCGGGCGAACTTGCGCTTTGCATAGCATAAGGAGTGGTTGAATATAACTCAATTGCCTCCGGCATTTGAGTTATATTCTCACCCGAGTTCTCGCCCTGCGGGTGCGTTGTTCGTCTGTGCAGTGGGGTACCGTAATGCGATCTGAACGAAATTTTGCACACAGCTTCTAGTGATAATAAAAATGTTCCTCGTGTTGGAAATTATTCCACAAATTTAAATAATAATGGTGTGGAAGGAAAACATCTTGAGGAAACCCACTTCCGAGCCGGTTGACCACCGTGGAAGTGTATGACTAAAATCCTCTCATTTCATGTAAATGAGAGAGGCCTGTACCCAGCAGTGGGGTGAATAAAATGGCTGCAAAAAGAAATACTTATGGTAATTAAGGCACCTAAAGAAACGATGTAAACGGCATCCGGTAGAGGGCTAAGCGGTACATGAAGTAAATTGATTTGTATGCCGTGCGTCATATTCATTCATGATCGGTAATTACGTCGTCGTAAAGTTTTCTATGTATGAAGTTATCTTGTCTCGCCCCCATTTACTTGTTGGGGTCTTTGGACTCTATCCAAAGCCGCGCCATCCGCATAATTGGTGATCCCAAGCTTACGGAGGGACTTGAATCATTCCACCATCGGTTCCATTAGTTAGTCTGTTTTATAGGTACTACCATCGTCGATGCTCCGATGAACTGGCTTCCCTCATCCCTCCTGCCCCGATTCATATCCGCCACACGCGCATGACTCGCTCTTAACATCCACATGTTGTTGACACCAATCTTCTGAGAACGCATCGTTTTTCGAAATCGTTCCTATGTCGTACGGCGAATATATGGAATGGTCTTCCGGTGAGTGTGTTCCCTACCACCTACAACCTGGGGATCTTCAATGTTAATAAATTTTACAACGACCTTTTCGTCCGCCTTATAGCTGGCATGGCGCCTCGCTGGGCATGGTTTCGTGAGGAGTGGTGTTATTACCTGTGTCCGATCTTCTTTTGAAGTTTTGGGCACCGCCACCCAGTTGTCTATGAAAAAATAAAACAAATAAATAAATATTTTCATCACCTTCGAATAGTAGCAGCCGCGTTTAGTCACGCTAGCAGAGTCCCAGGGGTGGGATGGGATTTCGTTTAGCTCAAGTAAATTTCAGGTTGACGCGGGGGACGTGATTTAGTGTCTTGTCCCCATATTAATTCGCCGCTTGTAGACCTTGGAGTGAGTTAGAGCCTACTTTATCTTAGCGTAATGTGACCGCTTCGGCAGGTATGAACCTGGACTATTTTATCTTGAATTGCTTTATAAATTTACGGCATTTATAACCTTGAAAATGTAATAAATTAACTGCTGTAATATGTACATACATACATATCACTCACGCTGAATCCCGACAGTCGGGGTAAGCAGAGCAGTCGGTGTTGTGCTGCAAGAAACCACATTAAGACCACCACATTTCGCAAGTTATTCGGAAAAGATATCAAGCAGCATGTAAGGCACGAAGACCCACCTACTTCATGAATGGGTGAAAGTACCGTGCCAAGGTGAGAGGTGGCGAGCCTGTCGTCCTTTAGCACGGCATCCTGTTCTTATCCCTTAGTCGCCTTATACGACATTCATGGGAAGAGATGCAGTGGGGTCATTCTTTCAAGTGCCGGCCCACACGGTTCATACAATTTCCACTAATTATAATTTTGTATGAAAACAATTTATGTTTGAAGACACATTTTTACGTGTAGATAAATGATTTATTGTTTTTTTTTACATAACATTATAACAAAGCAACCGAGTATTTACGTATAAAATTTTGTGTACATATCTATTTGTATCACCTGTGCATATCTAAGCATCACTAAGTATAATTTGAATTTTATTTTAGTTTTAATGAGCTCCAACAACTTGTGTGAAACTTTTTAGGTACAGGTTTATAAATCCTGCGCATATTTGATAACTATTCAAGTTTATATAAGCTGAAAACCGACTACGAGTTGACTTTTTAAATTAGCGCCATCTATAAGTCTCGCTGCACATTCACGCCAAAGATGATTCGCTTAAGTGTTTCCTGCCTCGGCTAAGACAAAAAGATTTACACTAGAATCATCAAAATTGGTTATGCCGTGATCGAGTTACGGACGAACAAAATATGCATACAGGAACACATGCACACATAGACCTCAAAAAACATTTGCACTTTTGAATGAATGAATGAATGAATACTTTATTGCACACAAGAAAATTACAGATAGAAAACAGGATAAAAGAAGACAAGGAAGTGCAAAGGCGGACTTAACCCTAAAGAGTATTTCTGCCAGTCAACCTTTGATTATACTGTTTACAAATGAGAAATATTGTTGACCTTATCCGTATCCGTCCTTACCATATTGTATATCTTAAAATTTATACAGATGCTTTATTTTTAGCAAGCAACTCTTCGCTCTGTAATGGAAACAATGAAAATGTCCGTTGATATTATTCATAGTCATAACATTTCGTGTGAAGGTCGAACGTTTGACAGTTGCCACAAATGTTTAATTTTTTTACAGTATATGTCCAAGAACTTTAATTCGTTCGCGGAGAGATGTGTCTCTATTTTAAAAGAAAAAAATGAAATAGGGAGAGAACGAAACGAAATAGAGAAGGAGAAGAATAGAATAAAAATGATACAGATAAATGTAAGTATATTTTTATTTAGACCTGTTAATTTTACAATTGATGAACAAAGCGTTGCCTCTTTTGTCTGGCGATGTTCAATAAATGACCACCGTCCAGTGCTGGTACATCCAATACAGCACCCATTATGTCGTGCTCGTCTGGTTCTGGTGGTGGGAACGGGACTCTGTAAAAGAAATTAATTATTTATTCTGCTTATTATACAAGATTTACCCTCATCACTGACTGAATGAACGAATTACTGACTGCCTGACTCTGTATAGACCGATTTATTAAAGTTGAGTCTTCGAAGGAATGCGCGACATCGGAATGTGCCGCTAGAACAGACAAAACTCACAAATCTACGTAAAAATGTGTTATACACCTCTTCATACATCTAAAGTAGGTGCACATCATACATTTACGCAGATCTGAAGTTATTGTATTTTCTAGAAATATAAAACTTACCGGTAGTGCTTCCATCATGTTGTAGAGTACACAGCTCGTCATTACAATTCTATTGGCCATGACGGGCTGATAATTCAGCACACGCTCTTTTTCACAGCTCGCCAAGTAGCTTTGAGAATGCCATTCACCCGCTCGATGATTTGACAAATCTTCTGGGTATAGTTGTATTCTCTGAAGCCTCCCTCCGCATGGGTGATGGGAGTCATCATCCATGGCTCCGGAGTATAGCCAGAGGCGCCTAGAAAAGGCATGAGGCATGCATGTGCTTCATGCAGCTATGATGTATTTATGGTGTGTACCACGGTCCTTTCGGCGAATTTTTTGTAGGTTTCGCCGAGATTTAAGACAATTGCTCCCTTTCCTGTCAAGATGTCTTTGAGGATGGTGGCTGCGACCAGATGAGGTGGCGTCTGCAATGGGAGGGGCGCCACGTTTTAATTTGTTCACGTGTGACTTATTATTTTTTTTTTTTTAATCTTTATTTAAGGGCGAGTCATGCATTGACTATGTAAGCCCTATTGTGCCTACTTATTCTAAATACTTACTGCTATTCTTAAGTTCATAGTTATCCACAT
>WYDE02244783.1:0-14138 GCA_009867175.2 Adela reaumurella
GTAGTGTATAAAGGTTGACTGGAAGAAATTGCCTCCGGCAATAAGTCCGCCTCCTGCTAAGCAGAAAAGTCTATATTTATTTATTTTATTTTAAATATTGGTGAAAACAGCAATTAAATCTATTTAGCGGTGTTGAAGTTTGTCGCGAATGGGGGGACACACATAGGTACGTTAGACAGACACGATGTAAAAAATTTAATTAGGATAACAAGCATACTGGATAGGAGAGAAGCAAATACACTGCGAGGATACCTATACACAGACTCTATTTTTTAATAAAAAAAAAATAGATCAAAGTACAATCCTGCCGTAGAAGGGTGAAAACATTAGTGTTCGTGTGGACGTTTCGGCTCGATTGCCAGCATACCCGAAATCGAAAAGCAAATAATTTTAACGACAAATATAAAAAAAAGACACTAATCCTTCACTGTCGTAGGCGATACTTAGCACAAAAATAAGTGTCCAATATAAGTACACATTTAGTCCATCATTGTACGTAGGCTGTCGCCGCGTGATCGATGCGTATCGCCAGGGCGGGCTGGGCGGCGAGAGAGGAGGGAACTTACGAAGAAACGGTTAATGAAAGCAAGTTGCAACATTCCGCCATACTTCTCCCTAGTTCTTCAGAACTGATACGTCATTAGTTTGCTGACGGATGACTGATACACGCAACATAACTCCGATATATTCCTATATCATTCTTTGGAACAGAAAAGAAAAAGTATTCCACCAAGTTATAGAACGACTCAATAAAGATGACCCTCTTAATACATATTTATTTATTTGGTTCATCGACAGGTAATGACAATTACACATGGGTACATTAATATCTTACACTTAAATAAAAAAAACTTTTATATGCCTACCCAATTAATACCCAATTAATAAACCAGCATACGTATTATTTGGCAAGCAAGAAAGCAGCAAGAAAAGAAAGATAACTAAACATAATATTACACTAAGGACGCAAATCACACATTTAAGTAGATTTGTTGAGTTTTTTTCTCTTCTAGCGGCACATTCCGATGTCGCAGTTTATATTACAAGGGTCATCTTTAAGGAATTGGTCAATAACCTTAAGTTTAATGAATTTCTCAATCACCGTAAGTACCTACAGCTAGTGGCACTTTTAATAATTTGATTCTTTCATAACTCGAAACAGCAAATTCAGTAAGTTTTTTTTTTAAATTTAATTGCAAATTCGTGAAATAATACGGTTTACTGTAGCATAAACACCGTAAATATTATTAAAAGTGACAATATACGACGTAATAACCCAGCGTTGTTTGAAAAGTACGTAAAGAGTTGGACTACGCAACTAGCTAGCATGACATGACGTAGCTTAACTGTCACGGTATATGTATTGTAAAAGACAACAAGTACTCGGTCGGGGGTGATGGCGGTGGGAAGGAAGAGTGGGTGGGTTCTACTTTATTACTTGCCGTTTGAAGTAGTTAATTAATTTGAGTGGCGCGAGCCCCCCGAGATCGACCATCAATTCACTGCGCGGATAGATGGCGCGAACAAAGACTTTCATTGTTTCATTCTGGTGTGCTTTCTCTTGTGTACGTACTCTCCCGACCGATCGTCGTTTCTTTATGTAAAGTCTATAGACATCGTCTACACCAAAATGGTGATGTCATTTTTAGCCGTTCATATTGTATAATAATATTTGAAAATAGATATGGTACAATTATATATCTTCTTATTCAATAAGATATTTTTAAGAAGTTCGTTCTAAAAAGGATTTTTACTTAAAAAAAATCTTCAGATAATTTTGAAAATATCAGAGTAATGTAGAGTAAGTGTGGATACTTACAAGTAAAGGAATAATGTGCATTTAAATCTACTTATAGGTATATGAATGTCACTTTGGCCTCTTAAGATCAGTGAGCGCGTTCATATCAATGACTTGGTAGTATTTTCTGCTACGAATCATCAGTGTTCTTACAAACCTTTAAGTTGGAAAGATTAAGAATGCTATACCAAGGACGCCCGAAAACAGAAAGTTCCAAGGACCCGAGACTAAACCTCCGGATTAACATGTATAAAGGAAGAAGGTTCGATAGCGTAACTCCCAATTAGGCGCAATGTTTATCATTTTGGAGCGAGTTTTTCCGTTATTCCCGGAGATCGTTAGACGGAGCAACTTACGTCTAATCGCCTCGCCTAATCCCGACCCGATGCTCCGTAAGACTATTTCCCCTGCCCACCCTTTGTAGCCGTGCCTTCACAGCTCCTACATATTATCTAGGCAGGCACACCCAGCTACTCTGCTATGCCAATATTGCCTTAATATTATTCCTTTAAACAATATGGAAGATTATGAACTCAAATCTTTGACGCGGTGGTAGATATTTGTCAGGTATACATTTAGACACTAAATAAAGAAGGATTATATTTTATAAGAAAACTAGCTTTTGCCTAACGGAATTATAAACATTATAAAAAGATATAATAAATAAGGCAAACTAACCATACGTGTTAGGAAGTTAAGTATAATAAGTGAAGTTGTTTTTTTGAAAACGTGTACAGATGAAAAACATCGTATGTGTTGGGGTAGTTGATTCCATAAACGTGGTCCGAGCACAGTAAACGAATTTGCGTAAAACGATTTTGAATAAACAGGTATAGCTAAAAGAAGATTTTCAGAGGATCTGAGAGCGAGACCGTAGAAACTGAGATATTGGAAGCGTTCACTCAAGTAAGTGGGAGCAGAGGGTTCATTTAGTGTGCAGAAGAGAAGTGAGAGTACATGAGCTGTCCTGCGGTGCCGTATGTCAAGCTACTGAAGGCTGGAGCGATATTCGGAGATATGTTCGTACTTGCGCAAACCGAAAATATATCGGATGCCCAAGTGAAGAAGGCGTTCAAGTTTGTTCAGAAGATCTAGATTTAGATCGAGGTAGCAGACATCGGCATAATCTAAAATTGAAATTATGTGAGTATGCCCAAGCGTAGCTTTAATACCAGTAGGAATGAAATTTCGTAGTCGCTTGAGAGAGTCATGCTACCAAAGACTTTACAACCTTACCTAACTTCACGGACGTGAATGTTCCTCGAAAGAGACTCGTCCATCACGAGTCCCACGTTTTTAACACATTTGCTGTATGGTATAATTACTCCATCAAAAACAATGGAAGGGAGGTTACTCCGATCCAATTTGGCCAGTAATTTAGGACGACCAAAAATAATGCCCTGGGTTCTTTTCGGATTGCCAATCAGTCCAAAGCGTAATGCCCAATCACGTACAAGGTTGAGGTCATTGTTCATGAGCGTTATGGCTGCATCAAAGTCTTCCAAGTTGAAGTGGCGATACAGTTGAAAGTCATCAGCATAAAGGTGGTACAGACACAAAAGGGAAGCAAAAATATTGTTTATGAAAATTGAGAAAAGCAGTGGTGAAAGCACACTACCTTGTGGTACACCGGCAGTAATGTCGCACCAGTGGGAGCGTGACTATCAACGCGGACACACTGCCGGCGCCCCTTCAAGTAAGATGAAAACCAATCGAGAATCGTATGCGAAACTTTGAGGGAATGAAGGATAGCCAAAATGATGTCGTAATCTACCATATTAAAGGCACTGCTTAAATCCTGCTAGACAAGGAATGAAAGCTGCGTGTTGTACATCGCATGGCGAATGTCATCTGTGATTTTGACGAGTGCTGAAGTTGTGCTATGAGGAGTTTAACAATTTGTTTGTTAAGAATTTAGATAGTTGGGAGTGTATAACGCATTCGAGTACTTTTGACAGGAATGGTAGGATAGAGATAGGGTAGTGATAGAGTCTGGTAATCTTTAAACTGAGAGGGAGAATTTATTTTGAGTAGGTATCAATCATGTAAGCTTGTTTCCATTCTCACCTATGTGACAAAGGAACATCCTGTGAAAAGTTTTATGAGTCTAGACCCACCGGTTTAGGCTGTGAGTTGTCTGTCAGTGAGTGAATGACTACAAAACAATTATTAAGTAGACTAGTTTTACCCGCCGCTCCGCTCGCGGTAAATCACCTTCCGGGCCACCCCCGACCCCACCCACTGCTCTACCCAACCCCAACCCCATCCGGTGTTAAATCACTTCTCCCGGCCACCCCGTACCCCTCCAAATAGGAAACCCGCATTAACGATTTGACTCTATGATGTTTTTTAAACCTCCATACAAACTTTAAACACGTTAGGGGATGAATTTTCTAGAATTGCTAATACAGCTGACTTTTATTTATAAAAGGAAGCCTAAACATAAATTTCCATATTGCTAACTTTAAAAATGACGAACTTCCATAGAACTTTCCATCCCCTATTTAAGACTCTTAGGGCATGACTTTTTAAAAATCTTTCTTAGTGCCCACGTACGTTACAAAAGAGCTCCTGTGCAAAATTTCATGATTCTCGACCCAGCGATTCAGGCTGTGCGTTGTTTGTCAGTGAATGAATCATTTTTAGACTTTTATTAAGTAGATCGATCGGTAAGAGCTCACTTCAAATGTGTGGTTTAACGGAGAACATATAAACCTCCCGGTCCCAACCGCCGGCCATCCCCTACAGGTACAGTGCGGTCTATAATCTTCAAAGCACTAAAAGGGCAGCGATGTATTCTTGCAAATTGGGTCGATCTCGGGTCGAATTGATTACAAGCTTATTACTGAGAGGCCGATCTACGCGCTAGGAGCAGACGGGGCGGGTCAAAGAAGACGCACAATAACATGTAAGCACATACATTATATATATGAACTGGATATCTAAGATGCTCAATTGCGATGCGGGATATTTAATATACGATGTATTTTGTAACGTTTTGTTTCAATAATTCCAAGTATCTTAATACAATTCTAAATATCACGTCGTTCATTGCTTACTCCTAAACTAATAATTATTATATCATCTATGTACATAGTTACTTAGAAAACTCTAAAAGACATTCTTCTGTCTTCTTTCAACCGACTTTTTCGACTACTTATTATATTTCTATTCTATCGATATATCATTTTAAAGGTTGACTGGCAGAAACACTCTTTAGGGTTAAGTCCGCCTTTGAACTTCGTTGTCTACTTTTATCCCGTCTTCTATGTGTAATTTTCTTATGTGCAATAAAGTGTTCATTCATTAATTCATTCATTTTTTTATTGAGAGCGCGACAAATGACGGCAAGCCACCCATAAGGTGACTAATGACGCCCACGGACATTCGGTTTTTAGCGGGGGTTGCGACTGCCATCATGCTGACAGGTGCAAATTCACGCCCCTCTTGAAGAACTCGAGACTGTACATGGCTTGAAATATGTGGGCAGGGAGAGCGTTCCAGAGTTTACAGGTTCTGTAGATGAAAGATCTACAGGACCGATTGGTACGCATCCGCGGTAGGTCACCGTGTAGGGATGCAATCCTCGTCTAGTACGCGTAGTGCGGAGGTGAAAAGGGGAAGGTGGGATCGCGTTAATCAGCTCCTCCGAGCACTCTCCGTGGAATAAGCGATAGAGCACACTTAGGGAGCCGATATCCCTACGAAGTTGCAGTGGTGCTAGATCGGAAAACTTCAGGGTCATCCACTAGTCGCACGGCGGGACGCTGTATCGAGTCCAGCGGCGCAAGTTGATATTTGGCAGAGCCATCCCACAGGTGCGAGCAGTACTCTAGGCAGGATCTAATCTGCGTTTTATACATCCTTTGACCCGACGACGTGAAGTACCGTCGCACCATAGGTAAATAATAATAATACGTGTAATGTATGTAACATGAATACTAATCTGACGACATTTGATTCGCAGCCAACGTCAACGTTCTTATGCTCATGGGCGTCGCCGTCGCGCTACACTTCAACGTTAGCCTGGCGTGCGCATATTACGCGCTTTATGTTAAAAAAATTATATAAAAAAATTTATAAGATCCGATTACTGTGTAATAAATTTTTTATTTAATAATTTTTAGTTCTAAACCATTTAGTATGGTATATTTTCGAGTCATTTTTGTGGTATATTTTCAAGTTATTCACAATGATACCACGAAGCGGATATGAAAAATTGTTCGTGTTTTCCCTCCAGTTCAGTGAAGCCTGCACAATTTGGGGAAAGCGCTGACATGACACCACCTAATTCACCAAGGTGTATTAGGCGGACATTACTGGTGCCAATAAACTGTTGCATTAATTAATGTTGCCATCCTCTTCGGTTTCCATAAACACTCTCACGATGTGGTTCAAAGAGGTTCGAAGGGGGTCGGGTACAAAATACTTTTTACCCGACTACTGCTAAAGCTAAGGAGATTAAGTTAAAGGTGTTCTGCTTTATATATATAAAGCAGAACAGATTTAAGCAGTTTCAATAGGTAGGAACCTATACATGCAATTATGTATGCACCGTCGCAATTCCATGCTCGCTTCTAACTCGAGAACGACTCAATCCAACATGGTTGATCGATATTGACCTCAAATCAACCAAAATTATAAATGTTCTGACAATAAGGTACCTACTTCCTTACTCCTCACACTTGTTCGAAAGTAAAATTGTTGTAGGCGGTGCGTGCGTTCCTATTATACAATTGATTGTTAATCTGTCATTTCAGACTAATGGAGCTCTAGAAAGTTATTAGCTTGCTCGAAGGCACTAAGCGGAGTCTTTCCTTCGAGGTGGTATCCAAGCAGTCCTTTTGAAGCCATTTTATTCGCCCCACTGTTGGGTACAAGGCTCAGTAATTTTCATGATATAATATGAAAGGATTTAGTAATACACTTCAACGGTTTCCAACCGGCTTGGAGTGGGATTCCTCACGGCGTTTTGCTTCACCGGTGTGTCAGCAGCAACTTTAGCAGAGATTCTGAAGTAATAAATATTGTGCTCCCAGTGGGAATCGAACCCGCATCTCCCGCTTGAGAGGCGTGCTCTTGCCGCTCGGGCAATCTGACACTCCAATCATTCTATATAATAAGATTGAAAAACCAGAACGAGACAAAAAGCGCGATGGCGCTCTACGAAACATGGGGAACACTTTTTGTCCGAACGGGGCACAATTTCTCGGAAATAAGTATTCCATTCGATTCCTTGACCTCGGAAATCGGGAAAAAACCGATAAAATATGATTATTGGTATTGGTTGGCTCACCGCGCTAGCGCGCAGTGATCGTAGATTCGATCCTCTGTGCGGGCGTACTTTTGAAGGCCTGTACATTGCTGTAACCGTCGCTCCGGTGAAGGAAAGCACCGTGAGGAAACCCTTCCCACACCTAACTAGGTGGGAAGGTTTACCCGACTGGGTCGGTACTACCGCACTTAATGTAGGATGGTTGAAACGGCTATGTAAATAGTATGTGTTTTCCGTCTAGTTCAGTGTAGCCGGACTGAAAAAGGGAAGTACCCTGTCAAGGCACTATACTCCGTAAGGATTGAGGCGACTTAGGCTCGCATAACGGTTCGTAATGTGTGATATTGACGACCATGACGAGACGACAACATTAAATAAAAAATCGCAAATTATGAATACCTGTATGTAAGCTTGTACCGTAAACATTGTGTTTTTTTTGTAACTGACACGGATGGCTACATCACCTAATGCACCAGTTTTCTGGTACCAGTGATGATAGCCTAAACACCTTGGTGAATTATGTAGGTAGGTTCCATATCAGCGCTTCCCTCAATTCCAGCCGGCTACACTTAACTGGACGGAAAACACGAATTATATTTCATAGCCGCTACGAACGACCTTCATTCAGTGCGGTGGTACCAACCAGGGCGGGTTTAACCCTACCACCATGTAAGGAGACCTACAGTTTAACGTGGAATCCGAACCACGACCAGCGTCAACGGTCAAGCGGTCACCCATCCAAGTCCTGACAACGCTCAGCATTACCTAATTTCGGTAATCAAATATCAAATATCGCAACCATTGAGCCAACGACGCTGATGAATGTGTTTGGGTATACTCGCGAGTGCATAAATATATACATACTTTAAGCAGAAACGAATTGAAACAGATTGCCTAAAGAAAAAATATTTGCAAACTCTATACCGATAAAGACAAAAGCACCCTTTGCAGAAGGACTGCGGTCGACGTGGGGCGATGAACGCGTCCATCGCGTAGGTAAAAGCAGTAAAGAACCGCGCAAACAGAATGAGCTCGCCGGCAATAAGTACAAAAATACGCCGCGAATAAATTTGATTGTGGGCCCCGACACATAAACAAAACAGCGGAGTGGCGGCGCGGCCACGTGCAAACACTTGAGTTGCGCAAACATTGCGCCCGCCCCCGCCCTACAGCCCAGCGCGCCGCGCCGGCAGGGCGGGCGGACACCTGGGCGGCGCGGCGGGCGGCGGGGGCGTTGGCTAAACAACGGCTCAAGAGATATTCATGCCTCAGTTTGCATTTGATTCCGGCCAGTTGGGTCGCATAGTAAAGAAATCTGCTATTACGTTAGGGCGATGCTGATATTTATAGAAATAAATGGGTGGGCTCTGTCGTCTACACGGCTGTAGGTATTTTTGCTGGGACAACGTATCTGATGTATAATGATGAAACAGTTGCGCTGTGATGTGGCGTCTTGAAATTCATTCTAACATGACGACGGAACCCTCACCTACGGACGGCGGCGGCGTGTCGGCTGCACATGATAATTCGAACGGTTCCTCTGAAATTCTATCGTTGAATATAAAAACGATAAAATACACTCAGTGAACCGGTGTCCCTGCGGAGCTGCGAAGAGGTTTCAGTTTGCAGGACTCATCGTCAATTAGGCGAACTGCAAGTCTATGGACTGATTCTATAAGGCAACATCATACTGACATGGCACCACCTACATAACTCAAGTTGTTTAGGCTGACATCACTGGTACCAGAAGAACGGGTGCATTAGGTGATGTAGCATCCTCCTGCTCCTACTATGCTCTCCTACTGGTAGGAGCACGAGGACATACTATTCCTCGTTCTCCTATCCTTCAGTAGCAGCACGGAAAACTTACATTCTATATCCTGGTGCTCACACTCTATGCTTCCATAAAAAAAAATACTGACTCTTTTCCTAAACTATTGCCAGCTTCTGACAGGCAAAGGTCATTACCGTACGTAGTTGACAACATTATAGATTCGACAATTTATTTGATAATTTTTTGACATTTAATGCCATTTTACATATTATATATGGTTTTCGTTCTTTTGAGTTTGACAAGCATTTATGACAAGTTTCTCTAACATGCGTCGCTATCACTGAGATATTTTATCAATGACTCAAAAAACGTGCGAGTAAGTGCCAGAACATATTTTTCGCTGTACCATCACAAACTCGGGGGTCCAATGTATTAAAAAAAAACTAGTTTGAGAGATTGAATCTGTCTAACGCATGGCACAATAAATTTTTGTCCAGCTTTCACGCAGTCCCCCTGCATAGCACGTAACATCTTAGTAATATTTTTTTTTCTAATTTTAATTTTCTTTGACATTTTACAGGCGCATTTGACAAGTAACTGTCATTTTCAGTTTCAACAAGAGCGTCTCTATCAGTTAAATCTTTTGACACTAGTTTTATTGTTATTATATTATTATATATATTGTTTTTAATGTTAGACGCATTAAGTCAGTGTGCGAAAACATATTACAACTCGTTTACGTCGTCCCCTTCCCCGCCTCAGCCGTAAAACAAATGGAAAAAATAAAAAAAGCGCGTTTGAGTTATTGAATGATTATATCCAATAACCTGACAACATTTTGTCCTGCCTTTACCCAGTCGGCTATAGAGCGTATGATACTTGGTCATCCGCGTCAGTGGAAATCCGTACACGCCACCCTACCGTCGGATTTAGATTGTCCCGCCAAAAGAGTTGATGATTTTGAAATTACACTAAAAAATATATTTTTTATATCTAATAGGGGAGACTATTTTTTATAATTTTCTTACCAGATTTCGTAATAGTAGGTACAAGTGTGTTCATAAATTTAAAGGTTTTTAACTTTCTACTCAATACATGTATAATATTACGTCACGCATCTTTCAGCAACAGATTGGGGATGAGAGGCTGGAGCAAGTGAACGAATTTGTATATCCGGGGAATGTGTTCACAAGGAATGGAAAATGTGAAGGAGATGTGGAAAAGAGAGTGAAAGCCGGAAATCAAGTGAATGCACGCAATTATGAGCAGCCAAAGTATCTCGAATAGGGAACGTTTGGCTGTCCATGGTGGATTGGTGGCCCCTGCACTGATGCACGGGAGTGAACGTTGGGTACGGCAGACGAAGCACGAAAGAAGAATGAATGCTGTGGAAATGCGCGCGTTGAGGAGTACGTGTGGAGTCACAATGAAATACAGGTTGAGAAATTTAAAGTACGAGAGCGTTGTGGTTTGAAAGAAGATATAGTGACAAGGAGTGAGGAAGGAATCTTCAGTGTTTCGGTCAAGTTGGAAGAATGGATGACCGATGACTATAGAAAGAAATTTTTGAAGCGAATGTGAGTGGAAGAGTCGGGAAGGGTCGCCCTAGACGCACGCACCTAGAACAGCTCTAGCAGGTTCTCAAAAAGGGACAAGTGCGCATTACCAGTAACCGACCAGTATGCATGAAGAATATTATGAGATTTCAAGAAGCAGCAGAGGTGTGTCAGGATCGTGGCACGTGGAGATCCGTTGTCTCTGCCTACCCCACTGTGAAACAAGCGTGACGCTATGTACGTATGTATGCATCTGTGAGCATGGAGTCTTACAGTTTATTCTAGTTATTATACATTTAGACGCAGACACAAATTTTTATTGACCAATAGTGAATGCTATAAGATCTTAAACTGAGTCAGTTTTTTATTTACACCTACATACGCGGTTGTTAATTTAACGACCGCTTCGTCTATTTGCATACTCCGTATGTATGTGAAGTTAACCATACTAGGATTCGTATTTATTTACCCGAATTTACCTAGAGAGGGCAGAGCGTTCAGGTCGGTGGGCACATAAAAGGCTCTCCTTTAAATCTCAACCGAACATTTCAGGTTTACTGCTGCGATAAATTACTTTTTAAGGCCTTCTGTAAGATCCTAGTAGAATGTTTGTATTATGTAGTTGTATGTGGGATAAATACTCTGACTAATGTATAATGCTTTTAAATAAAAGTTTATACTATATGCATAGTTGGAAAATCATTTAAATTATATACATGCCAATGAGGAATATGTAAGTTAACAGGAATTTTAATTATCACAATTCTTGCACTAAATTAAGATAATACATTTTCGGTTGAAGAAAGTTAACAAATAACTTCGATCTAAACAAATGTCGTAGTAAAGTAACCAAAAACCCAACAAAGTTACTCCGACCGCAGTGTGCTCAGAAATGCATCGCAGACTTCCCTTAATCCATTCAAGCTGAGGCTCACCATCTAGCGGCGTATCTCCGAAGTTACGAGTTGCATAACTGAGTCAAATGTGCTGTGAATATTAAAGGAAGGCGTCTCGCCGCTTCGCTCAAAAAATGGGTCATTTGTGTGTGATAGGCCGTAAAGGGAAGATACAGGGCGGAGTGAGCAGGCGCGGACGCATGAGCTTTGTCTCAAAGGGCTACAATGCGAAAACATAATTTTTAGGCGTCGAAAAAAAAATTGTGAGATTTGTAGGGCATAACTAACAAAGTTATATTAAAATAGCTCTTTTCCCATTTTTTTCCCGTGGTAAATCATCCCTCCTTGCCACCCCCCGAACCCAGCCCATAACGCCATCTATTACAATGCGACATTAAATTCCGTTCACATTGTTTTTTATTTGATATTGTTCAGTCCTAAAGCTATGTAGCGTGATGGTATATAGCATAAAGTGAGCCTCAAGAGCCTCTTTACATCGATGTAAAATGCATCAATATTGGTTTAGTAGTTCCGGAGTTTACATTAAGTCAAAAATTTAGGTCTTGTTTTAAATTAGGGTATTTTTTCATTATATGAAATGAAATTGTATTTTATATTATATGTGGGCATACAATTAAAGTAAAGAGCAGTAATAGAAATATAATAATAGAAATGATGTATATGCTAGGAAAAATCGACGTCTTTTTAGAATTTCCACAAAAGTGATATTTGGTAAAGACTGCTGGAGCTAATAAAAATTAAAATATGAAAGTAAGATGGCCAAACATACAAATAAACCTGTACGATTACTTTGGTTTCGGTGTGATAAATTTTATATATAATACATTTAATTTATACAAAATAACATGTAATTGAGTGCCTAGCATCTCGTTGAGGACCGCATATAATTACGGGTTTTCGCATAGCTTGGAAGTCTCTACGCGAATTCTGGTCGTTCAGAAATTTAATCTCGACGACGCAGGTGTTTGTTAGAAGGGAACATGCTAAAATGTTACAAGTATTTTCACGCAAACAGGTTCCTGCATCATATTTCGACATCTACGATCGGCGCCCCTAAATCCGATCACCCTGTTTAATGCGCGCCTGTTCTCAACCTTGTCGCTCGCGTTTCCTAAAGCAGGAGTTATGGTGTAAAGTAATGGCGTCGGTACCCGGCCGCCTTTGTGTGCGTCGGTTTATGTGCTCGTAAAGTCATATGTCACCTGAGACGAGAAGACTTCGCCGACGCCGACGCCGACGCCAGCGTCGCGACGCCTGCCTAGCCGCGCTGCTGCATCATTCACCGGCAAAGCAAGAGACAATATTGCAGGGATATATATAATTTAGCTATCTCGTTTAAAGAGACTGACGTGGTTCTATTTCGATTTCGTATTACAAGTTTGTTGACTATTTTAAAGTAGGTACGTATTCTGCAGTATTTTATTTCATCGGTAATTTTATTCCATGCGAAGAGTAGTTTTTTTTAACTTTCGAGCGACTTTAAAAGGTAAGAAAGTCGAGAAGAAAGTATTATGATCGTCAGAAATTTCAAAATTGATATTTTAACTGATTTGAGTTCTCTTTCTATCAAAGATCAGAAAAAAAGTCAGTTAAAAAAAAAAATTAAGCGTGTGAGAGTAAGTGGGCGTGTGTGAGGATGTGTATGTCCGTCGACTTTCCGAATGAACCGTTGAACCGATTTAGCTCAACATTCGCACAAAGTTTAAACACATTCCTCAAGAGTAAGGAAGGATCGGATCACGGGAACCCACTGCACAGACAACAAGGCCGCAAAAAAAAAACTCACTTGGTGAGACTATATACTTTTCTTAGTAATTATTACATAAGAGGTGTGAAAAAGACCTAAAATAAATTAAAAAAAAATGCATTGCACGGAGAGCTATTGTCAAAAACGCGTGAAGTTAGCTTTTTGTGAACATATCGCATCGACACATACCTTAAAAATCTATTTTTAAAAATAAGTAAGAAAATCGCATTATAAATGATTCCGTGTTTTCGAAATTTATCGCGATCGGAGCGACAAAAAACGCTGTACATACGAAAGTTAATTTTCATTTAAAAGTAATAGAGACGTGTGAATTGTCATGCTAGCATCATATGGATAATAATGTTGTAATTATCCCGTGGGAGACGAAGTCACGTGGGGTTAGGAAGTTAAGGAGAATCTTATAGTCCTAGTGTGCTACGGGGTGAGGGAGGTTGTGGAGAGGCGGAGGGGTTACGTTAAGGGCGACACATGGTGCACTTGTCTCGTACTGTATGAATTAAAGCAGTATGTATTCACTAAATGAGTAGAGATAAAGTTTACTGCCTCACTCTCGCGCGTCGCAGCGTTGCCATCGTACAAGTTAAGTATAAGGAGGGAACTTTTCGAGTAGGCACTTACACGTATGTATGTAGGATATTAAAATGTAAGTAATATTTTCCCTCTGCATGTAGGTCGCGCGGCAGTGCGTGAGGGATATATTGTTTCTGTATAATAGGCACGGAAAAAATAGAGTTAATTGTACCGTGTTACTGGCTGCCAGTTAATCAGTCGGCCAGTTATATGTGTCGCGGTACGCACAATTGTCCTGTCTGCATTGCAAGAACTCAAAATATATATTTTTTTATTGAAACTGACACGGAAGGCTACATCACCTTATGCACCAGTTTTCTGGTAACAGTGATGTCAGCCTAAACACCTTGGTGAATTATGTAGGTATGTGCCATATCAGCGCTTCCCTCAATTTCAGCAGGCCACACTGAACTGGACGGAAAACACGAACTATTTTTCATAGCCGCTTCGACCGACCTTCATTCAGTGCGGTGGTACCAA
>WYDE02244894.1:0-14129 GCA_009867175.2 Adela reaumurella
CGCGCAAAAAAGCCAAGGTAGCAGTGTAATAGTTTTTTGACTAACACTTTTTTTCAGTTGCTGATTCCTGATTCCTTTCACGGTTGCGCTTCGCTGTCGCTTGACATCCGACGGCCACCTAAGGCTTGTTGGGTAAGATATTCAATATATCCCAATGGGTGTACTTGACTTACCCGAAACATATCGAGAAAATTATTTTGATGGGTTGAAAAATGTCAACATTTAGATTTGTTCACATTAGAATAAAAAAATAGAGAATAATCCTTTCTGTTGTTTTTTTTTCATTTCATTGTGTACACATTATGTTGTTTTGGTGAAAATAATGGCCCAAATTTGTCAGAGAACTCAAATAATCACCTCTAAACATTTAAAATGTGCAAACAGATTGTTGCGTGTAGAACTAGCCACGCACGCAGCCCCAATCAGCATCTGTAAATTATGTAGTTGCACGGGAGAACAGTACACTTTATCCACTCCAGGGCGAAAGTCAAAAGGCACTCCTCATTATCCTCTCAGCTCTTTCAACGGGAGCCCTTCGTAGCCGCCTTGATGAATTGATTACGAGTCGGTGGAAGCGTCTCTCCTCTGCACCTTTCGGACTTCGCATTCTTTATGACCGCCGCGACCTGTGTTTAGGCTTCCAGCGAGATTCCGATAGTGGACTGAGGCGATTTATTCCCAGCCTATTGACTCACGAGCCTGCGCCACTTCTTGATCGAATCTTTCCATTCATATCGGAGAGAATAAAATATGCTTCTTCTGGATTCTTCGATTTATGGAAGGAAAAGGATGTACGGGCCAGGTGTTTTCTTTGATGTATAATCGAGAAAGTATTAACAAAAAATAATAGTGTTTTGCGCATTCATAGACTTAGACAAAGCATAGGTAAGACAATGTGTTGAGGGAAGTGTCATGGGCAAAATAAGACATGTATGGAGTGAAAGGCCATCTGATGCGGGTGCTGAAATCTCTACATGTAGATAGCAGCGC
Organism: Adela reaumurella; assembly: GCA_009867175.2. NCBI lineage: Eukaryota > Metazoa > Arthropoda > Insecta > Lepidoptera > Adelidae > Adela > Adela reaumurella. Next base: position 991 of record WYDE02244894.1, read on the forward strand.
CTGTCTTAGAATTAATGGAAAATTTTCAGACTGATTCACGATCTCATGATCGATCTCGCTGTATGATGTCACCATGGCTGTTCAATCTATATATGGATGTTTGGTTGTCTAGCTTGCCTTTGTACAGTGTTGTTTTCTTACTTTTTTCTTGTATTATTCTTCTGTGTGCAATGAAGTATTCTATCTATCTATCTATATATCTCGACAGTGATGCCTAATTGAGCATGGAGGGTGTTTTGGTAAGATGCCTGCTGTATGCTGATGAGGCTCTAGAGAGAAATGTCATAACAATGCGTGCAACGAAATAGGAATGAAAGAAAATACAAGTAACATGTATGGTTCGAGAGAAACGAAGAATCCACAGATTTCAATGCAAGATAAGGAGACGAAAAGCTAGAACAAGTGAATGAGTTTGTGTATCTGGGTAGTGTTTTCACGAGGGACGGAAAGTACGATAAAGATGTTGAAAATCGAGTGACGGCGTTTAATGATATCCTGAAAAATAAGGTGATTAGTTCCAATGCACGAATGGTTATTCGTAATAAGGTCCTTGTCTGTCCCTACACTAATGTACGGCAGTGAATATTGTGTACGGCAGAAGCGACATGAAAGTAGAATAAATGCAGTTGAAATGCGGTCATTGAGAAGACCGTGTTTTCCTTCACCAGGTTTTATTGTAATTTTGCAAACATATTTTAACCGAGATTTTAAAATCCGGAAAAATTGTGCGCATCCCAGGCATCGAACCAACGACCACGAGTAAGAAGCGTGTGCTCACCAACTACATAGGTTACTCCGCAACCCGTCCGATATTATTATTGTCGAACAAACTCTCAAACAGAAGTATAACACTGTAAGCTGTGAGACAATATGCCTAGTGTGTACGTCAAAACTTATTGTAAGATAGATGATTGAACAAATGCTAAGTTTCTTGCCAGCTCTTCCTTGTGGGCTTAATCGAACCTGGTGTAAAATTTAAATTTTTGACGAATTCAAGCGTAGTGAACTACCAATAAGTATGTTGAATAAACATATCAGAAAAGTTTGACTGGAATAGATTGTTTACGGCAATAATTTTTCCTTCTGCCAAACAGAAAGTACATACTTTCCTGTTTATTCGTTTATCTTATTTGTCCACATCCATAATTTTTATTCTATTAACATAATTTATTATGGCTTATACTGAAGGTTTTATCTTTTTTTATGGAATTTGCATCGCATTGCCTATGCCTGGATAACACATAGGTGTAGCCCACTTGTGTAGCCCTACGCCGACCAGCCCACAGGGCGTGCATTCCACAAGTTGGCGACCCTGTAAGTAAAGGATTTGCAGGATTTGTCCTCAGTGGGGCGATATCGACATTGTGTGGATGCAACTGTTTCCAAACTGTTGTGCGTGGAGTGATGGTAAAATGGGGATGGAGGGATTGTGTCGTGCAGCTCCTTGGAGAACGATCCGTGGTACAGGCGATAGAATACGCACAACGACCCAATGACCCTGCTGAGTTGCAGGGCTTCTAAGTGTGCGAAGCTGAATCGAGTTTAAGAAGCCAAGCAGTTGCTAAACACGAATGAATATTAGGCAGGTTTTGGCTAGGCTTGAAGTACTGACGCACCTTGTTGAGGATGATACCCAGCTTCTTAGAGGTTAGTTTATCTTAGTTTTTTCCTCGATGTGGCGAGCAAAATTGTTGTCGCGTGTTGGTTCGATCTAGAGGATACCAATGTGTTCTTGGTATCTTCTTCGACTTCGTAAGTAATTCCTTGGAGTAATAGGGGTTGTGCTGCGGTGGACGGTATCCGTTTCACATTAAACACGCATGCTTCGAAATAACCATAGATAAAATAGCTCCAGAACTCAATATTTTTCATATTCATAGAAATGTATTTTAGGTACAAAAAACGTCCTGTAAACTAGCTCGTACTCTTCCCGCTTCAGTAAAGCCCTTTTGTTTATATACGCCGTTACTTTAATAAAGGCTTTTTAAAACCATTACTTCGCGATAAAATGCGACGTGGTTAGCACAATGGCTGGCGAGTGAATTTAGTGCATTCTTCGTTACCTTACCGCCGCCGTGCGTACTTCCTGCACCTACGACGCAAACGCAGGCTTTGCTGCAGAATCCGGAACATTCGGAACACTTTCATTTACTTGCTAGTATTCAGTAACTCTGCGGAATAAGTTTGCATAGAAAGGCAGAAGTTTGACAAAGTCACAGCCACTATCTCTGACACTTCACCTGGATTTGCAAAGAACGAGTTTGAAAGGTGCGAATTTTAAATGTTTACTTTCTCATCTTTCTAAGCTACTGCGAGTAATTTCTTTTCTAACTTTGCCTTTCCTACAAAACCGCGAACGATCTTTCTTTTTTAAATAAATACAGGAATCACATGAAAACAGAACAATAAATACATCACGAGAATCGCTAATGTCCTCACTTCGCCACTCGTATTTCTTCCGTTACTTTAAAGTCAGGCGTTCGTTTTGTTCGTGGAGTTTCTATTTATTAGTGGATCAGAATATTTTTAGGGCCGCTAGGGCTGTATGTATAAATCAAGCGTGTCGTGGTATCAATCTTGTTTATCTGACAGTTGTTCGCTCGCGCCGGATGCGAGATTTAGCTGTGTCGCCTCGGTGGTTAGATTTTTGACGTTTCCTTTTTGAGCGATAATTTTAGGCTTACGGAAGCTATAAGTATATACTGTTTCGGCAGTATAGATTGGTTGTGAATGAATATGTTTTATATCTCCGACCTATTACCTACTTCGTTCCGGTGTGGCCTGGTTTGTGAGTGTACGCCTCTTAGTCGAAAGGTCGTGAGTTCTCAACCTATTTTGCGCATAGTTTTTCTGGATTTTAAATTCTTGGCTAATTTTTTATGCAAAATTACAACACACACTGGGGAAGGAAAACACTAGTGTTTTCCTATCTATGCACTAAAAACACAAATGTTGTAGTTTACCTATGAAGGTTGATTGGAAGTGATTGCTTCAGTGGAAAGCAGAGAAGTTTATTAATTTATTTACTTCTACATCGATACCGACAAAAACAGTTCATCCTAAGCGCTGACTTATGGCACCTACGTAATTCAATAAGGTATATTTGGCTGACATTATTGGTCCAGTATGTTTATGTAGCCAAGCCATCCACATCAGTTTAAAATACAATTTATCTTGATACACAGGCATACCCTTACAGTTTCTGCACATTGTTAATTTTTTATAAAATGTATACCTTCTGATGCAAAATCTTATGACCAGGATATACAACCATTGCGTACTCCCGGTTATGACGTATGGATGTAAAACCTGGGCTCTAACGGCCGGCATAGCCAAAAAGCTCCTTGTAGCTCAGCGAGCCATGGAGCGAGCCATGCTGGGAATATCGCTACGAGACAACGAAAAAATTCGCCGATACACCAAAGTAGTAGATATTGTACACCGGGTGGCAAAGCTCAAGTGGCAGTGGGCTGAACACGTGAGCCACAGGGATGACGGCCGTTGGAGCGCACGCGTACTGCACTGGCGTTCTTGGACAGGAAAGCGAAGTGTGAGAAGACCACCCGCCAGGTGGTACGACGACATCCAGTACGGTGGATTCCTGTTGCCGAGTTCCACGGAGGGCGGAAAAAAGTTGAAGAGGCGTATGTCCAGCAGTGGACGGCAAAACGCTGCAAATGATGATGATGACGATGATGTGTACCTCCTTGTGAGAATTATGAGTCTGTTATTCTCAATTAAATTTTTTTTTGTTTCCCGCCGAAATAAACTGTCAAAAGGCCATCGCTCAGTACTCAGTACCATTGTCTGCACATCGTTATGGGATCGCTCGGTCTCTGTCTGTCTGTCCGGATGTCACATAATTTTTGTGACGCGCTCTTTCCTACCAAACACTCGTCCAAAATTCTTGAAAAAATAACACATATTGAAAATATTAGTAGGGGTGAAAAAAAAAATAGCCGATGTGATTGATATATTATGTGTAGGGTTATTCTTAACGAAAATTTAAAAATCATGTTTTATTATTTATTTATAATAATGAAACATGACAGAACCCGTTCTTTGTATATTAAATATCTATACTTTGCAAACTTTTTTAAAAACCGAAGCATAAACACCAATTTTCATATTCCCAACTTGAAAATTAACGAATTTCCATACCATATTTCATCCCCTATTTAACCACTTTATTGAATGATTTTTTTTAAATCCTTTCTTACACTACAAATTGAACTCCTGTGCAAAATTTCGTGATTCTAGACCCAACGGTTTAGGCTGTGCGTTGTCTGTAAGTGAATCAGTGACTTTTAGAATTGTATAAAGGCAATTTACTTATTATGATATGTTTGGTATAAAATGGTTTTCCAAAGTTAAAATAAAATAGGTTTTGTATTGACCAGGTATAACCAAAAACTATGTACCTAGACCTACGCGTACATTAGGAATCGGAGGATATAACTTATTCAATGAAGAGTCATTGAATAAGTTTTGCATAGTCCACTTAACATATTATTTTTCGTTTGTGTATGAAGACCCTCGATACTTGAGCATTCGCTTGGCCGTTTTTACCAAATGTTATAAATAAAATCATATAATCAAAATCAAAATCATATCAATAAAATAAATCAAATAAATAAATAAATAAATTATATCTCAATGATCACTCAGTATTGTCAATGATATACCGCACGTAGTCCGGTACAAGTTTCTCCAATTTGAACCGTGGCCTGCTGCTCGCCGTTCCCAAAGGATGATGTACCTACATATATTTATACGTATGTACGTTCCTACATACAGACACTGACGCTCTCTGCGACGTTTCGGCCGAAACTGTCGACGCTGCTGATAAGCCGTGTGAGGGATTGATGGTGTTGAAAATTTTGATTGATTTATTAAAGCTTCGGGTTTTTATTTTCCATTGTGAATGGGCTACATTAGGGCCTGACACCTCTACGCTTTCGAGAAGGGTAAAGGTAGACATTTTTGGGAATAGCCTAATATTTAATAATATTGTATTTTATTTTATTTATAACTTCCTTATGTATTTATTTCTTAATTTTTATGATTGAACCTAAGTTATTTCCGTTTATTAGATCCCATGTGAGTTTTTTTTTAGTGAAACTGACACGGAAGGCTACATCACCTAATGCACTAGTTTTCTGGTACTAGTGTTGTCAGCTTAAACACCTTGGTGAATTATGTAGGTAGGTGCCATATCAGCGCTTCCCTCAATTCCAGCCGGCTACACTGAACTGGACGGAAAACACGAACTAAGTTTCATAGCCGCTCGACCGACCTCCATTCAGTGCGGTGGTACTAACCCGGGCGGGTTTAACCCTAACACCATGCAAGGAGAGGGTGATCTATAGTTTAACGTGGAATCCGAACCACGACCAGAGTCAACGGTCAAGCGGTCACCCATCCATTACCTGACCGTGCTCGGCAGTGCTTAACTTCGGTCATCGAATACTGAATATCGCAATCCCTGAGCCACCGAAGCTGATAAAATGTATTATTATTATTTTTAAATATGAACTAGGCATATTTGTTATTAAATTATAATCTATTTAATAAAACTCTAGAAAACCCTATATCATTGAAAGATAACATAATACTTTTTCACAAAATTCGAATAAGTAGATACCTAAAACAAAAAATCAACAACTACATATGTAAACCTGTATGCTCCGAGTCGCAGCGTCGCGAATCTATACTCGCTTGTAACTTGAGAATGACACAATCAATTCACATGCGGCTTTCACTGAAGTACTCTGTAATCACTGAGGGTGGTTTTATTTGGGGTAGGTATGTGCCATCGTGTTATTCCTTTGGTACCTAGCTGTGAGCCAAATATTTTTCCTCGGGGGGACTAGAACGCATATTAGCTGAGCGAGCAGGCTTTAACTATATTATTATGAATTTTGATAATCCGGAAGAATTTCTTGAAATGTTTATCATTACCTATAAGATGAGATGAGTTCTTTAATCTACGCTTACACCCTGAATTCATCCATGTTCGGCAGTTTCATCATTCATCCTAATGTTGCTAATAACTATATGCATAACATCACTCCTTTTCCCGGAAGGGTAAGCAGAGACAATAGAGCGCCATGTGACACGTTGCTGACATACATCCTTTGCTTGCTCCACTGTCATACAACGCTTCATACATGCTGATCGGTTACCAGTGCTGCGAATTTTCCATTTCGCAGACGTTTACCTATCTTGTCATGATATATTCGCCTCGAGCGGCCCCGTTCGACCATTCCTTTCACATTCGCTTCATGTACCTATATATTTGTTCATCCGTTCATTCTCTTCATGTGTTTATACTATCTAAGTTTACATTTCTCTATCCTTGTCGCTATATCTTATTTCAATCCACATTTTCCTCTTAAACATTTATGCCTCACTCTACCTTTTAAAGATACACCACATATTCTTCTCAATGGCCTCATTTCAACGCATTTACTCTAGTTTCATGTCGTTTCTGCCATACTTAAGGTTCACGGACATACATAAGTATAGGGATCAGGACGGTTTTATGAATATGCCATCCGTGCAGTGGAAAGAATCACCCGACTTTTCAGGATATTACTCAAAGCCCCATTCACGATATTGCCTTTGGACACTCGCCTTTCAACCTATTTATCATACTTTCCGTCCCTCGTGAACACTCTTCCAAGATAAATAAACGCATTCACTTATTCCAGCTTTTCGTCTCCTATTCTCACATATCACTCATTTTTTTTTTTTAGTCAACTAGTATGGGTGGCTGTGCCCAAAACTTCAAAAAAAGATCGGACACAGCCAATGACACCACTCCTCACGAAACCACGTTACTTTAGCATCTCTCTTAAACACCATAACTTTCGCCTTAATTGTATTTATTTTCATTTCTCTTTCGTTGCACGCAATGTTCATTGTTAAAGCCTTCTCTCTAGAGCCTCGTCAGATGAAGCGAACAAAATTGCATTATCAGCATAGAGCAGGCATCTTACCAAAACACCATCCATGCTTAATTCGGTCTCACTCTATTTCAAGCTAGTCAAACAAAATTGTCCATATATAGATTGAACAGCAATGGCGATATTACACAGCCCTGCTGCACACCTCGTGAGATTGTGTACCAGTCCGACAATATACTATTTGTTCTAATACAAGCGCTGTTATATTTATGAAGAGATTTCAGTGCCCGTATAGATGGCTTACCACTCCATACATGTCTAAAGTTGCCCATGCACATGTCATCTCTCAAACCCCTATCATAGGCTTTTTCTAAGTCCGCGAATACAAAAAACCTTTATTATTGGTTTTCTAACATTTTCTCGGTGATACATCTTAGAGAAAACGCCTGGTCATGTTCCTGGTAATTATGTATGAAAACAAAATTATAAAATAATTGGTTTAAAGGCAAATGAAATAAACATTTAGGAAAGTATGGATCCAGTCCACTCTAATTTCATATCAGAATATGAATAAATTTCATTGCTGCGCCAAGTTGCTGACGCACTTTAAACACTCAGACCCGGCTAGTTATCTCGAAGTTGTCGACTGCATTTCCAGATGTGGATTCGTTTACGCAGATCGTAGGACTCGTGCGCGCCCAGATAGTGAGCGCATTTAGCATATTGTAGAGCCCTCGACAAGTCGATATGGAAATTAGGCTGCGATTGAAAATTGAATTCAGATAAACGTACGGCGTCTCTGCTGACCACACGGCATCTAAGCGAGATCCCAACGTATACAAACACGTTGAAATATTTACCAGTCGGTCTTCCACCGAAGGCAGAACTCTACATACTTCTTTACACTTACCTTGTAAAGGTAAAATTTATTGTACCTACTAATCACTTTGATATTAGATACAAGATATTTCTTGTGCCACTCCTAAACCATGAGCTGGTTATACTTGACACTTTTTTAATCCGCACTCAAAAATTCAATCGTGTGCCAGTGACCACTACAACCTTACATTGTAAACTGTCTTGTTCTAAAGATCCCTTCTCTAATCAAAACCCAAGACAGCCGTCTTTCTTCTGTTTCAATATCAATACCTTCGATCAGCTACTAAACTATTTTATAACCGCCAATACAGCCCCCACATAAGTGGATAGTTCACCCGCATGAAATCACCATAAATTGAGAACGTCTCCGCGACCGACTCGACAATGGACTCGCGAATGTGGAATTCAGATTCCAGCCAAAGAAAATATCGCACCCGAATTCCCTCCAGCCTGACAGCGTTGACAGTCCAGCTGCAAAAAGGCATTCGCATTCCAAATTCAAATTTCTCGAATCCCCGCCCACTTCCACGCGAGCGCCGCTCCGCGTCAGTCGAGGGCGGACGGCCCGCATTGGACGGTGGTCTTGCGCCCGCGCGACCGCGCGCGACAGGTGAATGCGGCGCGCGCACCCTGCCAAGCGTCCGCGTCGCGCCGTCAAACCGGAATTTACATTGTCCGTGTACTTACCTTGATCCCAAGAAATATGAGATTACATTCACTGCACAACATCTTGATTACGCAGATTTATTATAGGTAAAACAAGCTCGAGCGAGTAACCTGCGCTCTTTTCAGCAATGTTCGCTCTGTTACAAGTAAACTTCTAGATTGTAGATTATTCTAACGACAATATTCAATAAGAATTTTGGATAGACCCGTTCTCGTTACGTCTAACCTGACGTAAACTTGTAAAGTAATTTGTAAATTTATTCAAAATCAAACTTCTAGTGTGTTCCTACTTCATTGTACACTCTTGAAAGCCGTTAAATTCCAAAACTTCGATCAAAAACAAAACAGGAAACAACTCTGCCAATAAATCTCACTCATCAGGAACAGCCGCGAGAATCGATCGCAAAACTTGAGCCATCTCACACAAAAACAACCATTTTAAAGTCGCACAGAGACAAAAGTTATTGAAGATAGATATTTCACTTTAATACGTACGTAACTCCACACCGAAATCCGTAGTGTTTGCCGGGAGAAAGACGTATAACAATGAACAATGGGAGCATAAATCAGTATAATTAGTTTTGCCTCAACGGGGCGAAATCATTGGTCAAAACGCTGAGTTACAAACTCCTCCTACTCCGCCTTCACGGCAGACGGAGGGATGGTATTAGATACAGGTATACTGACGATGGATGGAGCCCATCAAGGAGTTAAATTGATTGACATCAATCATCTGACATGCAGTATCCTCACTGACATAAGGTCTTTCTTTCGCATCGTCCAAATTAATTCAAGTACATATAAAGTTTAGCATAAAGATGTGGAATCGTGAAAAGTTTAGTAATTCCTTCCTTACAAATAATACTTTTATCCAAGTTTGAGGTACCCACGAGTCTACTTGTTGTAGGTAGGTAATTAAATTAATAGCGAAATGGGAAATTATTCTGTCTTGTGCTACAACAGCTCCTCGTATCGGTCTAATCATAATGTGAGAGAACTGTTCCTTTAGCCTCATTCTAATGAATTGTAAAATTTTATATTTCTTCATATTCTATAACTAATAATATCCCATTGCTGGGCTCGGGCCTCTCTCATTATTAGATATAAATTACTTGGTCATGCATTTCCGCCGAGACCAGCCGGCTTAGAAGCAGATACACAACACTTACTTTTGCATTCCGAGTGTTCTTCACGGTGTTTTCCTTCACCACAGCAACTATATTACTAATAGACTGGGAGGCAGTAAAAAAAGGTCACTTTATTTTTACATGAAAATCAAAAGTATACTTAAAGTAATATTTACGCTGGTCGCGTTCCTTATTTTTCGTCATCAAGAATTTGTCGGCCTGGTAACTTTGAGACGTTGCGTTTAGAAATGGTAACACTTTGAAAAGTTTAAAAATTCCTATCTCAAAAGCTGTTAGTTGAATTCGAAAACTGTCCATAAGTAAAATGTAGACATCGATACATAGATTATGGTAATTTTATAACATCGAAGAATTTTTGAGCTCAGCCTGCCAGACGGATTTGAAAAGGCGTAGCTTAATTCCTTTTTAAACTTGAAACGGTACATGTTTGAAATTCTTCTGGCAGGCTGAAGCGCAAACATTTTTCGATGCTTTAAAATTTTACCATTATCTATGTATAAAAGTTTACATTTTACTTTTGCCAACTTTTCGCATCCATTTAACAGCTTTTGAGATAGGAATTTTTAAACTTTTTAAAGTGTTGATTTCTCTAAACGCAACTGCTCCCACGTAACAGTACTTCAAATTCTGGATGCCGAAAAAAATAAGTAATACGACCAGCGTAATCATTTTCATGTCAAAATCGTGTGATTTTTTTTCGTGGCCTCCTAGACCATAATGAACACGTATCAGAATTCTACTGGTTTTAACTAATACAATGCACTACGAAAATCTGACCACTCATTAGGTACATACAACTTAGTAATCTATGATACTATCTACACCTACATACTAATATGACAGTCTCATTTTTCATACCCCTTCAAAACCATTCCTGCGAATTTTCCGCACTAGTTGGTTTCGATTAAAGATTGGTGCCGTCTCCTAGTTCGTTTTGCCGACCCTCCCTCATCCTCGGCTGTCTCCACGGTCACTCGCAGAGTCGCATACAGATGCACCACTTGGATGTACCGTACCTACATACGTACATGCAATAATGACATCGCATACATATTTAATAGCCGTGAGGGTGTGTGTGTGTGTGTGTGTTGGTTAAACGCGGTGTCATTTGTGATAATGACATTTTATTCGTTAATGTTGGTGAAAAAACATATGTCTGTCTCGTATGTCTTTGAGTATGTTTGTCTGTCGTCATTTTTGTTCGATTATATACAGGGTGTCTCGAAAGTTAACCTCATCCCTTGGAGCGATGATAGGCCAGCTCAGAACTGACCAGAATATCACAATGTGACTTAGTAAAGAAATCGCTAGTTGTCGAGATAATTACCGTTTTTCATTTTCACCGCCATACATTTAATAGGAAAAATGGTGTTCACAAATTGCTCCTAAAGTAAAAGTTTCCGATAAGTGCCGCTAGGTTAGAATTTTCATGTATAGGATATTTGACAGAGAAGTTTTATGTTTATGTGCTAGTTTTTTGTAGAAGGAAAAATTTCCATAAATCAAGATTAAAATAAAGTCATTAATACACAATGTAAGTATAGTCTTTTTTATTTAGATATTTTGTATGGGCTATTAAACACTTCATTTTGATCTCATTTAAGGATTAATTTTCCTTCCGAAAGAATCTGGCATTATAATAATAGGTATAAGTTCATATTGTGATATTCTGGTCAGTCCTGTCCTGAGATAGCCTGTCAGCCCTCCAAGATGACGCTGATTTTCGGGACAGCCTATATAACTCAAAAGCGGCGTATTTTGTTACATACATACATACATATCACTCACGCTGAATCCCGACAATCGGGGTAAGCAGAGCAATCGGTGTTGTGCTGCAAGAAATCCAGTAAATTACAGCACAACACCAACCACCACATTTCGCAAGGTATTCGGACAAGATGTCAAGCAGCATGTAAGGCAAGAAAACCCACCTACTGCATGACTTTATAGAAGTACCGTGCCAAGGTGAGAGGTGCCGAGCCTCTCGCCCTTTAGCACGGCAACTTGTTTTTATCCCTTAGTCGCCTTTTACGACATGCATAGGAAGAGATGGAGTGGGGTCATTCTTTTAAGTAACGGCCCCACACGGTATAAATTGTGTTAGCAGAATATGAATATTAGGTACCTATGTACATACGCGCTGACAGTCTCAAGGAAATCTTAAATAATTCATCGTTCTGTCTCTGTGCGCTATAACAGGAGATAATCTGCCGCTTCGTGATCTTGTTTGCCGAGAGAGAGAGCCTAATGAATTAATTACTTACTGAAATAAGCCCGCCTACGAGCGGCCGCGTGTCCTATCGTCTCATCTCGATCCTTATCCGAACAACCAATATTTGCTTAATAAAGTTTGAACTGTGTTTGAACTGCGTAGAAATAAATTAAATTTTATTCGGTGTATTATTTTTTCGTTCTGCAAAAGCGATTCAATAATCAATATTCATTTTAAGTTTTATATCAGTTTGATGGTAGTCAGATACTCTTTGTAGACAGTCACATTTTTATTTTTCTTTGTTATATTTTTTTATTGTAACTACAAACATTATAAAGTATATGTACCTGTACTACATGAAACAGAAAAATTAATAAAACTTCGAAAAATTATTCAGCCCTCCCAGGATTTGAACCTGGGTCTCCGGCTATAGCTGCCGGCGCGTTAACCAACTTTGCTTACAGGCTGACTGAACAACATTAAATTAGAACATTATGAAGTTTCTATTTAAAAAAAAAAATTATATTTTTTTTACCAAAAATCTTGTTCCTTAAATATACTTACCTACTTTTTTAACTATACTGCCTAAACTTTTATTCCTAATTCCTTTGACAGTTTCATCACATACTAACGCATTTTGGAAATCTGTGAACGATTTTGCCGTTTCAGTTTTACAGAAAGAAAAATTAGTAATTAGCTAATAAATTAATTATCCCTACAATACACTTACTTGGAGATGCGTTGTCTCTGCCTAATCCATTGCGAAACAGGCGTGACGCTAAGTATGTATATGTTTACGTATAATACACTTAAATGGTAAAGAATTTTCAAGAATTTTGACAAATTCAAGTGTACCAAATACTACCATAAGAATGCTGAATAAAGAACTAAGAATGGAAAACCAGTCTAAAAAAGATTAAAAATAGGAAGCATCGGCTTTTCTATTTCATTTTATGTGTATCTTCTGGTGCGCTGCCTTTTATCCAATAAACTGGTCTAATGCACTCTGGCGATCTGCCAGCAATCAAGTTTTGACAACCCCTGATCGAAATAGGCAGTTCGGAAAACAGGTGAAATTGGCTTCATCGGAGCGTGCGATCCGGCCCCTGTCATCCAGCCACCCACATTGGTGTGCTTAAAAAAAACATACATAGGGTCATTTCGCCACTTGTCGACTACTTAAAATTCCACAACTTTGAAAATTTTTATTGTTCAGACCAAAATGATAAACCATGACATGAGTGTTTCCGATTGATAGAGAAACTCATAAGAATTGTATATTTTGTCTTTAGTATTATATAAAAGTAATACTTTTTTTCTAAAAGA